>JBAMBM010000365.1:0-81368 GCA_037043425.1 Hirtodrosophila duncani | reverse complement strand
ACGTCTGCAATGTCCTTTTTGAGCTTCTGCGTGCAGTCAGGGCCGGATCCATTGAGCTCGAGCAGAAGATCCCCTTTGGCAGTTCGGCGGACTTTGGCAACGTTTTCGACGACGCTCTTTAGTTGGTCATCCTGGCGGGTTGCCTTCCCATTTGCGTTTATAATTAGTGCGTCCGGCTTACTGGTGGCTTCCCTTTTCTGCTGGCTTCCCTTTTCTGCTGGCTCTTTTTGGTGTTCCTAATGGTTTCCTTTTTTGAAGCCTGCTGGCTTGGGTGGCTCCGCTCTGTTACGTGTAGCTGCGGAGGTCTTCTGCGTCTGCACTAGCTTCCAAGCGCCTCCCGAGGAGCTATATAGAAATTATTTTAACACCTGGACTAATGACTTGTGCAACAAAAATGTGAAATAAGCGAAATATTATGAAAGAGATAAGGTAGCTGTAATAATCAAAAATGTAGTAAAGGCAAATTTAATTCGCCCAAGTAACTTGCCATATGCGTCACTTTTTGTACTAGTGAAAAAGAAGTCAATAGAAATTAGGATGTGCGTGTACTATAAAATCTTAAATATGGAAGTTTACAATACGCGAAAATTTTCCTTTACCTTTGATCGAGGACTGATTGGAGCATTTAGAGGGTAAGAAATGCATTTCAGTAATTGATTTAAAAAGCACTTTTCATCAAATAGGTGTAGCAGCAGAATCATATAAATATACATCATTTGTGACACCACACGGACAATACGAGTATCTGAGATTGCCATGTGGATTGAAAAATGGCCCATCAGTATGCCAAAGGTTTATTTCTAATGTGTTAAGTGATTTAATGAGAGCTAAAAAGTCGCAGTGTATATGGACGACATATCATTTGCGACAAAGACTGTAGAGGAGCATTTTGAGACTTTACTGAAACTACTTCGGTGTTTGAGAGAAAACCAACTAAAAATTAATGTCAAGAAGAGTATATTTTTAGGACAGTCGATTGAGTACTTAGACCATAATATTAGTCACCTAGGAATTTGTCAAGTTCAACGCACATAGAAGCCATTATAAATTATCCCTTACCCCGTAATGCAAAGGTGTTTCACACTTGTTAATTTTTGTTTTAATACATTAGGCGTTTTTTCAGTCGTATGCAAGCATTGCACGGACGTTGCACGGAAATTAAGTTAAAAGTGTTTGAATAATTGAGAAAGTCGTTATTCATTCCTCCAGTGTTAGCTGTTCTTAGCCCTGAACGATATACGGAGTTGCACACAGATGCTAGCTCGCGAGGAATTGGCGCAACATTAATACAAAAATGGGACGATGGTAAGATGCATCCAGTAGTTTCCTATTCCGCGAAACTTCGGCAGGCCAATCGCATTATCATAGTTTTGAACTGGAAACTGTCTATAAAATATGCGTTACACCTTTTTTGAGTATATCTTGCGCATAGACTTTTTAAGATTATTATAGACTGCAATGCCTATGAGTAGGAAATCAATTAACTCCCGTAAAGCTCGTTGGACACTAGAGTGAAATAAGCGAAATATTATGAAAGAGATAAGGTAGCTGAAATAAGTAAAGATTTAGTAAATTCAAATATAATTCGTCCAAGTTACTCGCCATATGCATCCCCCATTGTACTAGAGCAAAAGCAGTCAGGAGAAATTACGATGTGCGTGGACTATAGAAGTTAAATATAGAAGTTTACAATACGTGGGGATTTTCCTTTACCTTTGATCGAGGACTGATTGGAGCATTTAGAAGGTAAGAAATGAGTTTGAAATAGGTGTGCTGCTCATAGACTGCAATGCCATGCCTATGAGTAGGAAATCAATTAACCCCCGTAAAGCTCGTTGGACACTAGAGTTAGAAAATTATGACTCTGAGACGGATTATCGCCCAGGAGCCAAAATGCCACACGTGGACACATTCAGTAGGTAGACTCAGTTATTGCCGACCCAGAGTGAGAGATTAGAAATTGAGCCTTGTGTAATAACAATTGATGAACAGATACCGTTAGAGAACGCGTTAGAGACAACGTTAGAGAACCAGTTAGAGAAATCGTTAGCGAACGCGTTGGAAAAATCGTTAGAGAGCCATTTAGTGAAATCGTTAGAGGTCCCATTACAAAAACCTTTAGAAGATCCGTTGAAGCAACCATTGGATCCGATAGAACTGCCTTTGGGTGAATTTAGTGCGCTAGAAGAACAAGTTAATGACGTAGAGAATTGTGTTGCTGTAGTTGGTGTGAGCCCGAATGATATTGATCTCCAGTTGCAAACTGAACAGATGAGAAACGAAATGATAACAGAGATACGAAAAAAATCTAGAGATTGGCCTAGTAGAAGGTTTTGTTTTGTTAGATGGTGTTGTATATCGAGTTGCTTCAAGTGAATATTATACCCTTTATGTACCATTTGCTATGTAGGAGCAGTTGATTAGCACGTGTCATGAAAAACTAGGTCATTTTGCAGCTGAAAAATATTTTATTGATATGAAGTGAAAATATTGGTTCCCGTTAATGATAAGCAAAATAGAAAACTATATTAAAAATTGCATACATTGTATATTGCATTCTGTTTCCACAACAGTGAATAATCGAACGTTACACAGTATCCCCAAAGTACCAGTGCCATTCGACACAGTTCATATTGATCATTTAGTACCGTTCCATGTTTAAGTTCAAAGAGGAAACATTTACTAGTAGATATAGATTCGTTCACAAAGTTTGTAAAGTTGTTCGCAGAAAATTATACCAGTACAAAGAAGTGATTTCGATTTTAAGCAAATATTTTGAGTTCTATAGTAGACCTTGCAGAATCATCTCAGACCGCGGGAAGTGCTTCACATAAATAGAGTTTCCTACATTTTTGTCTGATCGCAATATAAGTCACATCAAAGTAGAAACGTGTGCACCTCAAGCAAATGGCCAAGTTGAGCGGGTGTACTAACGCTAATGGTATTAGAATTGTCAAACCATTTGAAATAAGCTTATTGGTATGAGCTACAAAACAAAGTTGAACACGCGATCAATAATTCAGTCCATGCGAGTATTCAGAACCAGTAATAATCGATTTATCTAATAGGCAAGAAGCTAGTTGTAGTAAAAACTCAGATAAGAAATGAGGACATCAGTGCTAGGGAAAACATACCACCTTTGAACTACCAGGTGTCGCAATCCGCCAAGCTGCTGTCGCGCCGGGTGCATGTAAAGAGTTTGCTCAGAAGTACCGTGGGCCTTATAAAATCAACCTGATGTGGACAATTGCCAGTTGACACAGTTACCCTATAAAGGAATATTGGAAGCCGCTAGTCTAAAGCTGTTGCGCCATGTATCTAATCGAGATCGAGACCGAGCTTTTGTGTGGTTGACCAAGCTGTAAGCATATTAGCATGTTATAAGCATATGTAATATATTCATATTAAACTATAACCGTCATATACAGCTATCGATGTATATATGTAAGGTACATTAATCACACGTATATTAATCGTGTGTTTAGTTACAACTATCGAACCCCATGAAGTATATATATTCTTGATGAGCATCAACAGCGAAGTCGACCTAGCCATGTCCTCTCTGTGCTCCTGTGGGAACACCTAGATCTCGGAGACTACACACAAAATTTGGTATGCACCCTCCACTTGTGGGGCGTTATATTGCTACTCGTTCAAGGTTCACTGTCATTAATTCCGCTATAAAGCGTATCTGCATCGCTGTAGGGTACAATTTTCTGAGGACCCAAAACAATTTTACCTAAATTCTTCATTGTTTTATCTAAATACTAAAGCAAATACAGATCAAGGTATTGCCAACTTGTTTGCACATTTGTTTCAAACAACCTATTAATCTCTGAAGTATCGGTCTGATCAGATATACCCTTTTAGCTTACACAGGTATAATAACAACCCACCTCCCCTAGTCACTAAAAGCTTATTGTTTAATGAACATAAGTCTATTAAACCTAACTTTTTTTTTGGTCCTGATTGTGTTCCGGGGTGTATTCTCAGATTCTGAGCTGATGCGCTATGTAAGCCAATTTTGAAGCTACTTGATCTATCTTTGATTTCTTCGTCCTTCCCTTCTCTTTGGAATTAGTCGTTTATTAAGGAATAGGTCGGATGCCCAAAACTACAGAGGCGAATATAAGCTGTCTGCTATTTCTAAGATTTTTGAAAAAATATTGACTTCGCAGTTGTAAAGTTAATATATAATATATATAATATATAATTATCTATAATTTCATCTGCTCAGCATGGGCTTATGAAGAGTACCACCACTAATTTACTAGAATTTTCTTCTTTTGTAATACAAGAATTTAAGAATAAAATGAAAACTGACGTCATTTACACTGACTTCAGCAAAGCATTTGACTCGAAAAATCACTGTTTGCTTATTCATAAGTTAGATCTCCTTGGCCTAGAAACCTAGTTTTGACAAAATTGTCGAAAATTGTGGGAGATATAAGGACTATATATTTGCCGTGTCGGGAGGGGCTGCGGCACTATCACAAGGGGTTGCGGCACAAATCATGAATTTGAAAAGCATATTGTATGCATATTGGACCCTTTTACATTCGTTTACACTTATGTCTGTCCGGATGTATGAAAGTCTAGAACTTGGGAACTATTAGAGATGAAGACTTCAAATTTAAATTTGTATTTTCTATAAATCAAGTTTATTTCAATTTTTGCCACTCTCAATTTGTGGGGTGGCCTCCATACAAACCGGGTTTTTATGCCATAGTTTTTTTTTTTTTATCGAAATGAACACAAAACGTTGGTGGTGTATAAAAATCGAACCAAATTTAATTTGGATCCATTTGAGCAATTTCGACTGTTGGGTTCTTGTACTTGTTTGCTGTTGTGGGGTTTGCTACACATGACACGAACATACGTTCACAGTTTTAAGTACATAGCATAACCAGCCTGTTTTTGACAGATAAGAAGTTTAGATGTATTTTGTTATGCTCGACGATTTTCTGTTATTTAAAAAAAAAACTGGAGTAAAGAATTTTCATCAAATTTTGAAAAATGGAATCAAGTAAGAAGAATCTGCTCTAAGTAAAAAATGTATACAGGTGCACAAGTAATAACTACAAATCCCACTGTGCCAAAAAAAAAAAACACACACACACACAAAGGGGACAATAATTATCGATTACGCAGAAAAAGAGAGGTTATTGAGTTGCAGTTGATTTATTGTCAAGCACAAACAGATGGCACATGTGCTAAAAAAAAGGTTACTGTTGAGGAGAATTGGCTTTCCCGAAACACAGCGCTCTGTCCCCGCCTCTCCATATCTAAACCAAAAGTGAAGTCGCTATTATTTGGATGTCACCTGTCAGTCTTAGTTCGGCATGGGTGGGAACAGTCCTCCGATATTTTTCAGCTTGAGTTTTAACCCTAATCTGATGGTCGAAGTTCTTTCTTCCGGTTCCTGGATCGAGTGTTGAGCCAAAATATGAAGATTCAGTTGGCTATTTACATCTGACGGCTGCATTTTGGTTGGAGTAGAGACATCGGGTTCCGGCTGGACTCAAGTCATTGTAGTGGACGGAATCTTTTTCAGAACGAGCCCGACCACTATAGAAGGCAATCAAAACACCCATTTTACACGAGTAATCAGGGCAATCGAAAAACAGATGGTCACTGTGGCCAAGATAAGGTGGAGGTGATGGATGTGGACCCGTCCTCTTCTAAGTTCCGTCAACCAACTAACGTTCAAAAGCGGCAGAGATCCAATTTGGCTATGACAAACCTTACTAACGGGCACCAACAGGGTTCGTTGAAGAGGCCGGGCGGATCCCGGAGACTCTCCGAAAAGCGCAGACAGAGGGTTAATCACCTCGCTCAGGAGGATCCAGACCAGTACGAGCAACGGTACGATCAGTTAGCATCGGGAGCAGCGGCGGAGATCGATGATACTCCCAGTTTCTTAGAGGAGAGTCCCTGCTCCCATTCATTAGTCGAACAATAGCGGGGACAACACTAAACATTCTAATACTACATCAAACCGCTAAAGGAACTTTAGGGAATTGTCCCTGTAGAAGCCCCATTCATTGTAAAATCTCTACACGGCTTCAACAAGGTAGGGCAAAAATGTTTCTTCACCATGTTCGGCATTAAAAGCTCGTTTTTCATCTTGCCAGAGCAGTTAACTTTTGATGGCATTGTAGGGGTTAATACGCTGGCTGAGGCTGGCATCAATATAAGCCTGGGGACAAAGAAACTCCAATTCGGACATGAATCTGAAAGAATCCTATTCCGCAAGTGCCCCAGCGTCAACTTCACAAAAGTGGACGACATCGAGGTTCCGCCAACAGTATAGAACGAGTTTCACAGAATGTTGTCCAACCGTATAAAAGCATTTGCAGATCCAACTGAAATGCTGCCCTTTAATACGGCGGTAGTAGCAACAATTAGGACCAAGGATGAGGAGCCGATCTACTCAAAAATGTACCGTTTACCAGTAGCAGCCACCGATTTCGTCAATGACGAAGTGAAAGAACTATTGCGGAACAAAATCATTCTTCCGTCCAGGTCTCCGTACAAGAATCCCATATGGGTGGTCGGAAAAAAAGCACCGATGATTTGGCTTCAAGCAGGAAACGGCTAGTCATAGACTTCCGCAAGCTTAACTCAAAAACCATACCAGACAAGTACCCGATGCCTTGTATCTCCATGATACTTTCAAATCTAGGGAAGGCACGATATTTCACCACCCTTGACCTAAAGTCAGGGTACTACCAAATCACGTTAGCTGAATGTGATCGTGAAAAGACGTCGTTTTTGGTAAACGGAGGTAAATATGAATTCTACCGTTCGACATTTGGCCTTCGGAATGCATCTAGCGAATTTCAACAGACCATTGATGACGTATTGCCGGACCGTATCGTTAAGATAAGGGTGTCAAAGGAGAAAGCTCAGTTCTTCAAGGGACACCGTGCTCAGCAGACTCCACGACGCAAACATGAGGGTGTCAAAGGAGAAGTCCCAGTTCTTCAAGGGACAAGTGGAATTCCTTGGTTCTGTGGTGTTAACCGAGGAAACAAGAACAAGCCCCGATAAGGTCAAGGCCATTCAGGAATTCATACAGCCGTCCACCCTCTTTGCGGTAAGATCCATCCTATTCTCGACTACCCAGACTTCAACCAACCGTTCGACCTTACCACTGATGCTTCATCCAGCGGCATCGGGGTGGTGTTGTCGCAAGGCAATAGACTCATAACCATGATTTCTAGGACTCTGAAGGACAGAGAGCTAAACAATGCGACCAATGAGAGTGAACTACTGGCCATAGATACTCTTCGTCACTACATATATGGGAAGAGTGACATTAACATCTACACAGACCATCAACCATTGGTTTTCGCAGGCACGGACAATCATGATGCGCTGTCAAGGCAAGATATTAATGCATTAGAGAGCCAGAGTAGATTCGCCGCAGCTACGATTCATAGTGAAGCCTCGTTTACTTACGTAATTGAGGTCACAGATAAACCAGTGAACTGCTTCAGGAATCAGATAATCCTGGAAGAATCAGAAACCTCTTCAAAGCAGCTTCACATCCTCTCCTCTGAAAAACCCGTCACAAGATTGACTTTGTCAGTCGAGACACAATTCTTGCGTCCATCAAAGAAGTGGTACAGCCTGGGGTCGTTAACGCCGTCTATTGCACTTTGACGACTTTGGCGGTCGTGCAGAATGACCTGGTAAAGGCCTTTCAGGAGAGAAAATTTTGAAATTGCAAGACCATGGTGAGGGATATCACAAACGACGGGGAACGAAGGGAATAACAATCGAACATAATCGGGCGCACAGGGCAGCCCAGGGAATGTGGGGCAGGTGCTGCGCGATTATTTTTTTCCAAAAATGGCAAAATCGCGGCAGAAGTAAAAACTGCAGGATTACAAGCACCCTAGGAAGCAATAATTAGGTTTGATACCGATACCGGCAAGAGTTGGTTCACATCGACATATTCTCCACCGCAGGGAAGTACTTCCTCAAGTACTTTCAAAGTTTGCAATAACGCAACAAGTCGCTTCGCGCACAATAACAGACATTGAAATACAAATTTTGCAATTGGTGAACATCTTCCCAGCTATTGGAACTATCTATTGTGACAATGAGGCAGCCTTCAATTCTGAGACCATACGGTCGTTATTGAAAAACCAATTCAACATATAGCGAATGTCTCACCGTTGCACAGTACATCAAACGGACAAGTAGAGCGCTTCCACAGCACCTTGTTAGAAATCGCCAGGTGTTTGAAGTTGCAGCGCCAGGTGGACGACACGGTCGAGCTACTCATTCTAGCAACCATCGAATACAACCGAACCATACACTCCGTCACAAACAAGACCTTGGGGAAGAGATAATGTTGAAACTGGCAAAGGCCGAACAAGAACAACTTGATAGGAACAACCCGACCAGAGAAAATAGGACCTTTGATGAAGGGTAACAGGTCCTAGTAAAAGCCAACCGGAGGTTAGGATGTAAACTAGCTCCCCTCTGTGCTGAGCAAAGGGTAGAAGCAGATCTAGGAACCACCATTATTAAAGGGAGGTTGGTCCACAAAGACAATTTGAGGTAGGTAAGGAATTATGTTTAGGAAACCGGTTTTATAGCACTTAGTTCAGATCCATAAGGGAAATTCATAGTATAAGTAAGAGTAACTTTATAACATAGTTATTAAGTGGCTGTGTCTCTCATTTCTTATCCTTTCGATATTTCTGCATCCTAGCAATCATACCGTTGACAACTTTAACCGACTCAAAACTGACAGACTACTCACATTTAGACAATATTCCCATAAGTGACGGACGGACGGTAATATGAAAGCAGACCTCCTACATACAAAATTCCACGAACTTGACAGAGTATGAATAGTATATTCAGGAGACAATAGAAATGACGGACGTATTCCCACAGACACATATGAGAAAGATACTAGAGGCGGTTACGAAACACCTACTAACACTGACTGCGGCACTGGGGGTTCACCACAGGCATACGAGGAGTTTGAACATCCTGGTGCCAGCGCTGGAAGTAATCGAAGGGTCCCCGGAATTTGATGACTCACAAAAAACGAGACAGGTTGAGTAGGACTTAGTTAATGCGAACAATATACAGATAATCATAAATTCGAGAACACAAACACAGATCAACGCCCTCACCGCAACCGTTAACCAGTAATTAAAAGAAAAAAGAGAAAGGAAGAAATCAATACTTCCCACCTCGAATTGCAAAAAGTAATGATTGCACCACCTTGGCTAGAGTAAATGTTGTAATAGTGTTAATAGTGTTATCAATAGTGATGACGTGGAGGCGATTTTTTTGAAAGGTTCCACAGATATCAGCAAACCCAACTATAACTAGCTAATAAGGAATTAATCATTATTGTAATCGAAATGCATAGACCTTAGCTCATTTACAAAAAAATAACTATATTCCCAGTCGCACACAAAGGCATAGCTATCCGGTTACCCAAGAACATCATAGCAGAATGCGGCAACAAAGTCATCGCCGCCTCATCATGTATGGCGAATAGGTGCGCACAAAAGCTGCACTTTGGTGCCGTGGCCCAACAATCTGCTCCCGATCTTGGAGGTAGACGAAGGTATCGTGATAATCAATGACGCCACCGCCATCGTAGCCGCCGACGATATTCTCGAACGGAACGTTGCTGGAACGTACTTGGTTACCCTTGACCGGGTTGCTCAAATCAACGAGACAACGTACACCAACTTCAACAATGCGATGAAGAGGATCCAACCAAGCTCTGTTAAGCCTGGATTCACAAGTTATATAAGGAAAATCTGCAACACGTACCAAAGTCCAGACAAACTTTACGATTGGTCCCATACTGGCTACCTGATCTAATCGGCGTTTCTTGGTGGTTGTGGCGCAGGCAGCCGAAGGCAAACACTATCGCGGTTCAGTAGATGCTGACGAGCATGCTCTTGACCGAGTACGGTCAAGTTTTGAAGGAGGGAGTAGTTAACAACATTAACATTATTTATTAACATTATTAACATTATTATCAAATAAGCAGTTGTGTCTTCCGTGGGATCGCAGCCGGCGCGACCGCCACATGCCACCCGTAACCAGATACCACTCACGAGGCACCGTGTCAGCATTTTCGCTGGGTAGCGGTGGCCGTCATGGCCTTTAGCGGAGAGCTTACTTTTAGGAAGCTTAAGGTACCTAAGTTTAGTCGTTAGAGGTTCGTCGAAAGGCAGATACGCCTAATGTTCTGTCCTGTCAACGTTAATTTCTCAATGTTCAGTTCAATAAAATAAATAATTAATATAATCTCACTCCTATAATACTAATTTATTACTTATATATTTTTGATTAGCATCAACAGCCGATCTAGTCTTGACTTTCTGTAAGTCCGTAGATCTCGGAGACTGTAAGAGCTACAAAACCACGTACGGTATGTAGACTTTCCTTGTGGGGCGTAGCTCAAGTTTGTTTTAAAATGTTGCCCAGCGCCTGCAAATCGATAAAGATGATATATCTCCCACAAAGTTAAAAGCTCTTAGTTGAAACTCGCTGCATAATCTGCCGATCCTATAAAATACATTTTGTACTAAAACAGCCCGCCCTCAAAAAAAAAACTAAAAATTTTTTGTTTATAGTTTTGAGTGTGTCGAATATGGAATAAATAATGGGAACGAGTATCTTATAGTCGGAATATCGACTATAGCGTTCTTAATTTTTAAAATAGACAACAAGGGAGTAAATCAAGGTGGCTTATTAAGAATAATAAGACTACTGAGCGGAACAAAATTCTTCAAAATTGAATGTCCACATCTGCACAAGTGTACAAATATGACCAGTCTGATTGAAGGATGACATCGTTCTTAATGAATATGTTTTAGGCGACAAGATGGAAGATTCATGTACCGCATAAATATACACAGTAACGTGTAACAATGACTGAAACGGGTCTTCAGAAAGCAAAAGCGGACTGACTCTTGAGACCCTGAAATGGAATTGAATTGGAAACCCAATAGCAACCTCCCTTCAAAATCAAGTAGGCTTATGCTAAACAACCCTTCAATCTCTTGAATTACGTAGAATTATGCTTAATGTTATCTGTATGCATAAGTTTATACATAACCCAGGCTTCAGCTCCCATCTCTCACCCAACCGGCCGAGGAGCGCAGCCACATAACGAACAATACGAATCGCGAAGACGGGGAAAAACGCGGATTCGCGCTCACTTTAAATGAAACTAAAAATTATAAGCCCTAAAAATGTATACTATCTACTAGCTAGATTCGTTAGTATAGACGTTTTGTATGAGTTAAAACAGTTATAAATAGAGATAAAGTTAAATTAAAGATATTATTTTAGTTACAACAAAGGACACGAAAAGGTTAATGCAAGATATAGTTTAAATTCCAGTACTGAAGAAAGATAGGAACATAATTTCTACTAGTTCTACGAAGTTTCACAGAATTTAATTTGGCAAATTAAAGACGGCAAGCCAATATCACCATTAATCAGCTTATGTATAAAGATAACATTTAGCGTAATTCCACGATTTTTAAGAGATGGAAGGCTTATTAGCATATGTCTACATGAATATGAAGGGAGGGGGCTATTGTGATCCCAATTCAACCCACGGAGAGCAAACAGTAAACATTTCTTTTGAACAGACTCAATGCGGTCCTGGTAATTCCTGTATTGTGGACACCAAACACACGATGCGTACTCCAAATTAGGTTGGACCACAGAAGTATATATTGTATACTGTATAAGGATCATAAAATTCCTTCGACTATCGCTTGATAAAACCCAGAGCACCCACAGCCTTATTGACTGTAATTTAGGGTTTCAAAGAACACCCAATGCGTCAACTGAGTCGATCCGATCAAGGGGCATATGGTTAAGAAGGTACGATGTCTGAAGCGGTGTGCTACAACAAAACGACATAACTTTGCATTTGGAACAGTTGAGATTTAATAAGTTAAGCTGACCCCACGTATGGAAATAATCAAGGTCATCTCTCAGCCTAAAGTGGGAGGAAGAGTCGTTGAAGGACAAGCAAAGTGTAACGTCGTCGGCAAAAATTAGTACTCGAGAATGGGATAGAACCTGAGGCAGTTCGTTGACAAATAAGGTGAAGAGAAGGGACCGAGGTGGCTACCCTGCGGTATCCCTGATGTTACCCTAAGGGGCTTAGAGTAAGAGTTATTAGAAAGAACTTTCTGAGATTAAGGTAGTCGGAATTCCACTGAAGAAGGTGGGATTGGAAGCCAAGGAGATCTAACTTATGAATAAGCAATCAATGATTTACCGAGTCAAATGCATTGTTGAAGTCAGTGTAAATGGCGTCAGTTTGCATTTAATTCTTAAATCCTTGTATTACAAAAGAAGAAAGTTCTAGTAAGCCCATGCTGAGCAGATGAACTTATAGAACCACCAGAGTGTTGTAACTGTGAAGTTAATATTTTTTCAAAAACCTTAGGAATAGCAGACAGTTTTATATACCTGTGTAGTTTTGGGCAACCGTCTTATTCTCCTTTTTATGCAGAGGAATATTAAACGAGTCCTTCCAGAGAGAAATGAAAGAAGAGGAATTCGACGATGGATCAGAAAGCTTCCAAATCGGCTTACAAAGCGCATCAGCTCAGAATCTGAGAATACACCATGGAAGTGCTTATATAAAGATGTTTTACGTTCTGAATTAACAAAATTATAAAATTTGTTTGGGTGCTGAGAAATTTGAACACTATAGCGATGCAAATATGATTTATAGTTCTCGGAGTTAATGACAGTGAACCTTGAACGATCAGTTATATAGCGCGAATAGTGTAATGGACGTCAGTTTGCATTTATTCTTAAATCCTTGTATTTCAAAAGAAGAACATTCTAGTAAATTAGTGGTGGTAGACCTACGCTTCATAAGCCCATGGTGAGCAGATGAAATTATAGATCCACAAGAGTGTTGTAAGTGTGAAGTTAATATATTTCAAAAAGCTTAGGAATAGCAGACAGTTTTATATACCTTTGCAGTTTTTTGCGTCCGACTTATTCCCCGTTTTTATGGAGAGGAATAATAAACGACTCCTTCCAGAGAGAAGGGAGAAACGAAAAATTTAAATATAGATAAAAAAGCTTCAGAATCGGCTTAAAAAGCGCATCAGCGCAGAATCTGAGAATACACCCCGGAACACCATCAGGACCAGGAAAAAAGTTAGGCTTAATAGACTTAAGTTCATTAAGCAATAATCTTTTAGTGACTAGGGAAGGTGGGATGTTATTAGACCTGTGTAAGCTATAAGGGTATATCAGATCAGACAGGTGCTTAAGAGAGGAATAGGTTGTTTGAAAGAACTGTGCAAACAAGTTGGCAATGCCTTGATCTGTATTAGCTTTAGTATTTATATAAAACAATGAAGAAGGCAGGTCAGATGTTTTACGATTTAAATTAAAAAAATTATAAAAGTGTTTTGTGTCATGAAAAATTGAACCCTACAGCGATGCAAATATGGTTTATAGCACACGGGATTAATGACACTGAACCTTGAATGAACAGGAATATAGCGCGAATAGTCGGAGGACTTGATATTTTTTAGATTAATTAAATGTGGAGTAAACCAAGGAGGCTTATTAAGCCTAACAGGACTAGTGAACGGAACCAAATCCTTAAAAATGGAATAAAGAATTTTGTAAAAGAAGTCAACTGCAGTGTCCATATCTGTACAAGTGTACAAGTATGAACAGTCTGATTGAAGGATGGCATTGTTACGGCTTGCGAAATCATCTTTCCAAATTAATATGTTCTAGCTCACATTTTGGATGATGTCGATATCGCAGGAATAGGAAACAAATGCGAACTAACTCTAGAGACCATTGAAATGGAAGAAACAGAAGCAAATATCAAATCAAGTTGGCGATTCAATGAGTTTGTTACAAAATTATCTTAAAATAAGGACAATTCAAGTCAACAAATTCGTTTTGCTTTGAAGGTATCAAACCGGCTGAGTCGATCACAGAGGGCTACATGACATCACCTATGTTGAAATCATCAAAAAACAACATTGATGCATTGATGCGATCGATAAACTGAAATTTCAGAACGTGGAGGAATGTAAGAGGCAGTCATAAAGACAGAAAACATTTAAGACACTTTAGTACTTATAAATTCAATTACGTTAGGAAAATTAAACAGAATTGGTTCCGACAGAAGGCCGTAATGAACAGCAACCAATACGCCTCCACCCTGGCGGGAGGGACGATGAAATCTATAGGCAGTAAAATCGCAGAGTCTAAGATATCCAAGTATCTGTAAAAATTTAAAAATATGAAAATCGAAAGATCGACCATCAGTGTAAAGTTTAGAGAGTTTAGATTTAAGGCCTCTAACATTTTGGCACGGAAGAAGAAAAGATGAAGTTCGTTTTTTGGACCCATATTATAGGGTACGGATTGTGCGGCAGCAGGGAGTCTCAGCGAATCCGATTTCCAGTTCTAGCTTTAAACTCCTTTATGACTATTTGCTGAAAACTACTGAACAAGCTAGAAAACGAACATTATCAATAAACTCACGACTAAGCCTAGAAAGCAATATATTTCTGTTCAGAGCCATTTGATATGCAGTGGCTTTCTTGGCCTTTTGGGCGGATATTGCAAAATGCAATAAGAAAAGGTTGCAGATTACGCAAAATAAAATATTAAAAATGATTCCGAAGGTACCGAGTGATATTTCTACACAGTGAAGCTAATATGTAAATAATCGCCACTTGACTGGCACGATTATCAGAAAATTTGTATAACAGACTAACTAATCCGCTTCGCCTCCCATGTGTATTGTTCCGATCGACTCGGAATGAACTCTTTGTACAGTAAAATTGGTTGTTTCTTTATCAAAATAGAACCAATTTTGGTACATATCAGTTTTAGAAGCGTCCACGTCTGATGACCAAAGTTGATAAGAATCGGATCACCATATCATATACTGATTCGGAATCAACTCTTAGAATACCAAAATTGGTGTTTTCAGCCAAATTAAATCACTTTTTATAGATGTCAGTTTCGAAGCCTCCATGTCGTCCGTTTGTCCGTCTCTCCGTCCGTTTCAATCCCGAGATCTTAGAAGCCTGAAGAACTTAAGTGGTAAAATTTTTACCAGGTGCTTCTTATATCTGCACGTTGATTGAGTTAAAAAATAATCCTTATTTAATTGGTTTCAGTTTTGACACACATGTTATTTAGTTGTCATAGAAAACTATTGTTTAAAAGAGAACAAGTAAGAACGCAATAGTCGCTATTCCGACTATAAGATACTAGTACTCAGCATTTATTTAATATTCAACATACTCAAAAGTATGCAACAATTTTAGATTTTTTTTTTTGGGTTGGGTACTCTTATAAAAAATGTTTTTTTTTCTATTTTGTCTACAATTATTATCTAATCTTAATGAAATTTGGAAAAATCGGGAGATTATGATATATGCGTTAAAAATTGTAGGAGATATAAGGTTTTTATCGATTTGCAGCTTTGGGAGGGGAGTGGCAGAATTCTAAAGCAAACTTGATCTGACGCCCCACAAGTGGAGGGTGCATACCAAATTTTGTGTGTAGTCTCCGAGATCTAGGTGTTCCCACAGGCTCACAGAGAGGACATGGCTAGGTCGACTTCGCTGTTGATGCTCATCAAGAATATATATACTTCATGGGGTTCGATAGTTGTAGCTAAACACACGATTAATATACGTGTGATTAATGTACCTTACATATATACATCGATAGTTGTATATGACGGTTATAGTTTAATATGAATTATTCTATATGCTTATAATATGCTAATATGCTTACAGCTAGGTCAACCGTTGCAGAACGAGCCCGACCACTATAGAAGGCAATCAAAAAACCCATTTTACACGATTAATCAGGGCAATCGAAAAACAGATGGTCACTGTGGCCAAGATAAGGTGGAGGTGATGGATGTGGACCCGTCCTCTTCTAAGTTCCGTCAACCAACTAACGTTCAAAAGCGGCAGAGATCCAATTTGGCTATGACAAACCTTACTAACGGGCACCAACAGGGTTCGTTGAAGAGGCCGGGCGGATCCCGGAGACTCTCCGAAAAGCGCAGACAGAGGGTTAATCACCTCGCTCAGGAGGATCCAGACCAGTACGAGCAACGGTACGATCAGTTAGCATCGGGAGCAGCGGCGGAGATCGATGAGGAAAATAATGCGCGATACGACAGTGATACTCCCAGTTTTTTAGAGGAGTGTCCCTGCTCCCGTTCATTAGGAGACAATAGCGGGGACAACACTAAACATTTGAATAGATACTTTGGCCGCGAAAAACTACATCAAACCGCTAAAGGAACTTTAGGGAATTGTCCCTGTAGAAGCCCCATTCATTGTAAAATCTCTACACGGCTTCAACAAGGTAGGGCAAAAATGTTTCTTCACCATGTTCGGCATTAAAAGCTCGTTTTTCATCTTGCCAGAGCAGTTAACTTTTGATGGCATTGTAGGGGTTAATACGCTGGCTGAGGCTGGCATCAATATAAGCCTGGGGACAAAGAAACTCCAATTCGGACATGAATCTGAAAGAATCCTATTCCGCAAGTGCCCCAGCGTCAACTTCACAAAAGTGGACGACATCGAGGTTCCGCCAACAGTATAGAACGAGTTTCACAGAATGTTGTCCAACCGTATAAAAGCATTTGCAGATCCAACTGAAATGCTGCCCTTTAATACGGCGGTAGTAGCAACAATTAGGACCAAGGATGAGGAGCCGATCTACTCAAAAATGTACCGTTTACCAGTAGCAGCCACCGATTTCGTCAATGACGAAGTGAAAGAACTATTGCGGAACAAAATCATTCTTCCGTCCAGGTCTCCGTACAAGAATCCCATATGGGTGGTCGGAAAAAAAGCACCGATGATTTGGCTTCAAGCAGGAAACGGCTAGTCATAGACTTCCGCAAGCTTAACTCAAAAACCATACCAGACAAGTACCCGATGCCTTGTATCTCCATGATACTTTCAAATCTAGGGAAGGCACGATATTTCACCACCCTTGACCTAAAGTCAGGGTACTACCAAATCACGTTAGCTGAATGTGATCGTGAAAAGACGTCGTTTTTGGTAAACGGAGGTAAATATGAATTCTACCGTTCGACATTTGGCCTTCGGAATGCATCTAGCGAATTTCAACAGACCATTGATGACGTATTGCCGGACCGTATCGTTAAGATAAGGGTGTCAAAGGAGAAAGCTCAGTTCTTCAAGGGACACCGTGCTCAGCAGACTCCACGACGCAAACATGAGGGTGTCAAAGGAGAAGTCCCAGTTCTTCAAGGGACAAGTGGAATTCCTTGGTTTTGTGGTGTCAACCGAGGACACAAGAACAAGCCCCGATAAGGTCAAGGCCATTCAGGAATTCATACAGCCCTCCACCCTCTTTGCGGTAAGATCCATCCTATTCTCGACTACCCAGACTTCAACCAACCGTTCGACCTTACTATTGATGCTTCATCCAGCGGCATCGGGGTGGTGTTGTCGCAAGGCAATAGACCCATAACCATGATTTCTAGGACTCTGAAGGACAGAGAGCTAAACAATGTGACCAATGAGAGGGAACTACTGGCCACAGATACTCTTCGTCACTACCTATATGGAAAGAGTGACATTAACATCTACACAGACCATCAGCCATTGATCTTCGCAGTTTCGGATAGAAATTGATGAGCGCTGCACGACAGTTTTATACAAACCAGGCAGGGACAATCATGTAGCAGATATGCTGTCGAGAGAAGATATTAATGCCTTAGAGAGCCAGAGTGGATTCGACTCAGCAACGATTCATAAGGAAGCCTCGCTTACTTACGTAATTGAGGCCACAGATAAACCAGTGAACTGCTTCAGAAATCAAATAATCCTGGAAGAATCAGATACCCCTTCAAAGCAGCTTCACATCCTCTTCTCTGGAAAACCCTTCACAAGATTGACTTTGTCAGTCGAGAAACACTTCTTGCGTCCATCAAAAAATGGAAAAAATCGCAGCAGCAGTGATAACAAATTGCAGGATATGCCAAAAAGCTACCCTTGCACAGCACATCAAATGGACAAGCAGAGCGCTTCCACGGCACCTTGTTAGAAATCGCGTGGTGTTTGAAGTTGCAGCGCCAGGTGGACGATACGGTCGAGCTTGTCATTCTAGCGACCATCGAATATAACCGAGATAGTGTTGAAACTGGTAAAGGCCCAACAGGAACAACTTGATAAGAACAACCCAACCAGTTGAAATATAACCTTTTCAGCCTCCCTCTGCGCTGAGCAAAGGGTAGAAGCAGATCTAATAACCAGCCGTTCTTATTAAAGGCAGGGTGGTCCACAAAGACAATTTGAGGTACGCAAGGAATTATGTTTAAGACAGGGTTTTGTAGGACTAAGTTGAGGTCGAAAAGGGCAATTCATAGTAGAAGTAAAAGTAACTTTATAACATTGTTAAAAGTTGCTGATTTCATTTCTCATTGATTCTCATTTCTTATAGGCTCCCCGGTTAATATTTCTGCATCCTAGCAATCATACCGTTGACAACTTTGACTCAAAACTGACAGACTACTCACTTGCAGACTATATCCCCATAATTGACGGACGGACGGTAATATGGAACGAGACCTTCTACATACAACATTCCACTAACTTGACGGAGTATGACCACATTTAGGAGACAATAGAACGGAGGTATTCCCACAGACACATACGAGAAAGATACTAGAGACGGGTACGAAACACCTGCGGCACTTGGAGTTCACCACAGGCATGCGAGGAGTTTGAACATCCTGGTTTCAGCGCTGAAAGTCATCGCAGGGACGCCGGACTTTAATTACTTACAACAAACGGGACAATTTGAGTACGATTTAGTTAATGCCAGTAATAGACAGATAATCCTAATTTCGAGAACACAAGCACAGATCAACGCCCTCACCGATACCGTTAACCAGTTATTAAAAGTAAACAGAAAGGAACAAATCAATACTTCCCACCTTTATGAGACCCTTTTTAACAAGAAACAGAATCTTGACGCTCGAATTACAAAACCTAATGATTTTGAAGAAAAGTTCCACAGATATCAGCGCTACCCAACTATTAGGCGCTGCCAAAGTGAGGGCACTAGCTAATAAGGAACTCATCATTTTTGTAATCGAAATACGTATACCTAAATTTGTTTGCAAGAAGATAATTATCTTTCCAATCTGTGAGGAGGCACCAGCGAATAGCTGCGCACAAGAGCTGCACTTTGGTGCCGTGGCCCACTGCGGTACGCTGCCCAACAATCTGCCCCGATCTTGGAGGTAGACGAGGGTACCGTGATAATCAACGACGCCACCGCCATCGTGGCCGCCGACGATGGTCCCGAACGCATAAGTTGATTATGTAATTGTGAAATTTAACTACTAAAAGTTATGTTCCTATTTATCTTCAGCACTGTAATTTAAGCGATCTATATGGTGACGGCGAGTAACTCTTTTCTTTGTTTTTCTACCTCGGGCCTTGGAGATTCCCGGTATGGATAGTATCTTGAATATAGCGGGTTTCGTTGTTTGTTCCTATCTCCCCTTTGCTTTTCTTGTAAAAGTAAGTTTCTCATTTGGTTTGCATAAGAGATTCGGAAATTCTGAGTATATTTGAAGAATTTTTTCCTTTGGTTTTCATTGGCTTGTTCGAGTCTAATACCTACTCTTTTTACTTTTTTGGATTTCTGTTGTTTTATTTTAATTCTGAGCTGTTTTCTTAATTGTAACCCTCTTGCATTCGCATATAAAGTATATATATTCTAGATTCGGATGACAAGGGGACTCAATATAACCATCTCCATCTGTCTGTCAGTCCATCCGTCTATTTCAACACAAGTATCTCAGAAGTCAAAAGCAAAGTTCAGTTCGAGTTTCATTCAGATTGGACAAATATATCATATAGTTCCCATATAGCCGATTGTTCCCGAATGAACCATTAGGAGCATAACCTTTCAATTTTTCATCCAAATGCAACCAAATTCGGTTTGTATTCGTTTGAAGAGGCACGTCCGCTGTAATGATCTGACCAAGATCGGACAATTAAATAAGATACCTACTATATAACCGATTGTTCCTGAATGAACACTTAGTAGTATAACTTTTCTGCTTTTTATCCAAATCAAACAAAATTCTGATTGTATCCATTTCAAGAGGCCCCACGTCATGACTGACCTGATCAAGATCGGACAACTGTATCATATGGTTTCCATATAACCGATTGTTCCGATTGTTAATGTCTCAGTTTGAGTTTCCCCGATTAGCTCTTCTGCTTCACTTCACTGTTTAATTTTCTTCTGTCGTTATTTTTAAATGTCTCTGTCTTTTTTTTACGTGTTCATTAAGTAGAGTGCTAAATGGCCCTTTTCCGACCGCGTCATTGCTGGGTCGATCCATGTACTCTAGTAGTCTGTATGCTCTGGTCTATATCCATTGGTTCCGGTTTGCATAACGTTTTGGTGCTGTGGTTTTGCTTGGATATTGCCGGTCGGACGAGTGTTTATGTTTCTTTGGAAGAATTGCTATCGTGGATCATGTGCAAGTTTCGGGATGAGAGTGCAACCTCCACTCTGATTATTGAATTTTATTTTCATGCCTTTATTGTCGGCATAATTTGGTTCTGAATTTTTCACATAGGTAGGGCTTCAGGAAGGCCTCGTGGGTCCTTCATTCCTTATAATCTGGGTAGGTATCCATATAGCCCCCGTATAAAGGAGTCCAATGTCTTGTCTCTATAAACTTAGTGAACAAATTTAAAGCTTCGTTACTAATTTCCATGCACGAAATTTTATTTAAGAATGAGTGACAAATTGGAGTAGACCTTAAATAGAACTCAGAGAGTTCTTATTCCCCGTATCAAAGAAGTCATTTGATTCTTAAGTGTGCCTGTAGCAGTGAATCATTTGGACATTGCTGTCCATTAGAGCGGTGTGTTGTATGACTCCAACACAATGTCCGCATTCCCTATAATTTTGTGACACTTAATATGCTACTTTAAGTGTCCTGATTCGGAAATAATGAGTTAAATTCAGCTCGTTGGTGAGAAAATTTCCTAAGGCATCTAACTTTCTAACTGTGAACTGCTGATCAGTTCGTGATTGTTCGTTGTTGGACTGAGCTTCTAATATAACCAGAGCGATGTTTTGTATTTGGGCATGCAGGTCTCATATTTTTTGGATACAGTGCATTAGCTGCCTGTCGGCGAATGCGTTGTTTTATGTTATTCTTATATTTTATTTGGAGAGGATGAGTTATCAAGCAGAATAGGGTTTGGTCAGTGCTGCTTTTAATTTTTGCTTTAGTAAAGGATTCAATTTTGGATATGAAGTGGGCCTAATAATTTTGGTTGTATAACAATTTCATTTGTTTTATTATTGTACAATTTTTTTACATTTAGTCAAAAAACACATGCCTTGTGTCAAACCGCCTCGGTGGAGTGTGACGACTCGTACAGCTTTCCAGAATCGTGAGAAGCATCCCATCGGTAGAGCCGCTTACATAGGAGGACAAGGAACAGAACCACCTTATCGGCAGAAGCTTGACGCTCTTGTTGCCAACCTGCAAAGCCAAAGCTGGGGACAAAGGCTGACAGAATTGGTCTTAGTTCGGTGGCTTTAAAGTTATTGGGAAGTAAGCCTTGGGTTTTATTTTTTACTCGCGCTCTGTTTTGTGTGTCTTTTTTGCATCTGCTCAGCCTGCAAAGCTTACTGCTATTTTTTAACTCTCTGTCTTGCTAGTCATATTTTGTTATTGTTTTACATTTGCATTTGCGTTGTTCGTTTGTCAACCGTTACACTGCTGTCAGCTGCCCACCCAGTGAGAAATTTTATCTTTTGCTTGCTGTTGTGTCGTCCGTTTACTGCTACCAGCTATTTAGTGAGAAATTTAAAATTTCTATGATTCACTTTGTTCTCTCAATTCCAATGGCTGACTGCTACAAAAAAAGTTGGCCTTTCAATGCTCATTCGTCATCGTAACACCATTCAATTCAAATGTGCCAAAATTAATGTCCGTGTAAGCAATTATTTTACAAATAATCATGTTTTCAAATTTACATGCGAGTTGTGTCGAAATGCTGAAGCCGAGTTGCTTTACTGCTCTTTACGTTGGCTTTAAGCAATTAAATATGTTATTCTCGACGCTCGCAGCGAATTTCACATCTTTTAATATGGAGTCTCTGAAGCGCAAGAAGGTAAATGATCTGGGTAGATCTGGCCTGGATAAGCACTCTATTGAACCCGTCGTTATAGAGCCGACAACCCCTGTGCCAACTTCTAGATATTCTATTTTTCGTACTCCTATTCTTCTCGATAGTTACAGTCCCCAGCCCTTCCAACGGTTGCCAAACGCGAACGCTTTAATGGGGATGGGCCCTCAGGCCATTCTGAAGAGGGAGCATATCCACTGCTGTTGCTGCCCTGCCTAGACGTCTCTTCGGTATTCCAAAGCCGAAGATGGTGTTTATTTCTAAACTAGCCGTAGATTCTACATTTGAAGATTTTTCCGCCAAAACTAATTTACATAGTTCGAAGATTAAGGTAGAAAAGTTTAGGTTTAATGTTACGCGCAATATAGCTTCTTTCAAGATAGGTGTTCCGGACGACTCTTTTGACAGAATCTGCCTAAAAAGTTGCTGGCCTGAGCACCTTGACGTGAAGGAGTTTAAAGCTAGAACTGGAAATCGCATAATGATTAGACTCCCTACTGCCGCACAATCCGTACCCTCTAATATAGCTCTAAAAAACTAACTTCATCTTTTTTTCTTGCCTACCAAATGTAAGAGGAGTTAAGTCAAAGCTCGCTATCTGATAGCCTATCTTTTGATTTTCATATTTTTAAATTTTTACAGAAACTTTTATATCTTAGACTCTGCGATATTTTCTAATAATTATACTGCCTATAGATTTGATCGTCCCTCCCGCCAGGGTGGTGGCGTATTGATTGCTGTTGATTCCGTCCTTCTGCCGGAACCAACTCTGTTTAGTTTCCCTAACGTAATTGAATTTATAAGTACTAAAGTGTCTCTTAAATGTTTTTCTGTTTTTATAACTACCTCTTACATTTCTCCACATTCTGGTATTTCAGTTTACTTGGATCATCTTAATTCTATTCACTCGATCGCGTCAATGTTTTTTGATACTGATCACAAGTTGGTTTTGGTGATTTCAACATCTGTGATGTCACGTGGTCCTCTATGATCGACTCAGCCGGTTAGATACCTTCAAAGCAACATGAATTTTTTTAATTTACTTGAATTGTCCTTATCTCAAGTTAATTTTGTAACAAACTCATTGAATCGCCAACTTGATTTGATATTTGCTTCTGATACTTCCATTTCAATGGTCTCTAGAGTTAGTCCGCTTTTGCTTCCTGAAGACCCGTTTAACCTATCATTACACGTTACTATGGATATTACTGCAGTACCTGCATCATTCAACTTCTCAGCTAGAACATATTAATTTAGAAAGGCTGATTTCGCTAGTCTTAACAATGTCATCCTTCAATCAGACAGTTTATACTTGTACAATTGTACAAATATGGACACTGCGGTGGACTAATTTTACACAAATCTTTATTCCATTTTTAAGGATTTGGTTCAGTTCAGTAGTCCAGTTAGGCTTAATAACTCTCTCAAATAATAATTTATTACTATTAGTGTGGCCATTTCTTTTATTGACTGCTTTAGGAATCACTTAGGGTAGCCTACCACTGCTGTCGATCATTTGTATACCGACACATAGTTTGGTTTTTAAAAAGTAATTTTAATATCTAATACAAAAATAATTTAGTGTTTTAAGCGCTGTTTTAAGCACTGTTTTTTTTCTTATGAGGCTTTTTCACTTGTTTTTTTTTGAAGCAATGCATGCGAATTAACACGGACGCAAATTCACTCTCTTCCTAGTCCCTGTCGCCACAGATGCATAGCGCTTACCGCTTGAAAAGTAGCGACGATCGCAAGGCTTTAGCCAAAATGCCCACTTAACACAGAAATATGGTGCGATTGTTTTTTACTTTTGCATTTTGCCACTTAAATGTGGACTTGTCCATAAATTGAAGATGTTTTAAAAACTGTTCTTGATTTTCCGACGGAGCGATTTACAAGCACGTCTACTCAGTCCGACTGCTTGGCAGCCATAGTTAATAAGTGAAACTTTAGTTAGGGTATTTTTATGTATTCAGATACCCCGGTAAACTTTTCTTTTATTTTATATGGGGCGTCAGATCAATTTTGCCACGCCCCCGCAAACTGCAAAATTTTATATCTTCCATTAATTTAAAATTTAAAATTTTTATATATGTATTATATATATATGTATATATGTATAAGCATATGATCTACCGACTTGCCGAGTTTTGTTAAGATCGGATAGTAATTGTTGTATTTCGATTTTTCGTATGGCTAACGTGCCTCTATTTATATATATGTTTTAGGAATATATGTTTTATATATATGTTTTTTTTTATTTTCTCTTTAGTCTTCTAATTTTTAATAACCCTTAAACATACAGTTTTAACCAATTTGGTTGGCGGGCTTTTCCTTTGTGGTTCTGGTACTGGGGGCATTTACTGCAACATTTCCGCTCCAGCTGTCTATGACCTGGATCAATAGAAAATGGTGATGGGCAAGGGGGTCAGTTTCGTCGCGTTGCCGGTTTTTAGACGTGGCTTCTTTATCCTTGACGGTACTTGGGCGTGCTTCTCAAAACTTAGCTGAAAGTAGTCTGCGAACGAATCTTCAGACTGGCGATCCTGTTTTTTGTGGGCGTCATTTATCCTTGATTATGTAGCCACTTGGGGGGCTTTGCTTCTTTTGAAGTACCGGGGTAAAAGTTGTGAATGTTTTTCCAGTTTTTTTTAATATGCTGCAGCCTCTTAGCGCGCTTCTCGGTACCGAGCACTTTATAATCGAAGGGATATCAAGAACCGATGATGGGCGCCAATTAATCCAAAATGGATTTAGTTTTTAAAAAATATTTATAAAATATCACCATTTGAACATACAGAGCATTGTATGTCTACGTCACGTCACAAAATAAAAAAGAAATCTTGCATCCCGAAATGGGAGGAAAAGTTGTTAAAGAAAAAGCAAAGTTTAACATCATTGGTAAATAGGTTGAAGAAAAGGGGACCGAGGTCACTACCCTGCGGTACCACGAATGTAAGCACAAAGGGCTTCAAAAAATAATTAAAAAAAGGAATTTTTGATTCCCGACACTTAGGTAGTCGAGAATGCTTCTAAGAAGAGGGGATTGGAAGCCAAGGATATCCAACTATTGCATAAGTAAACATGATTTACTTAGTCAAATGCTTTGCTGAAGTCAGTGTAAATGATGTAAGTTTTCATTTTATTCTTAAATCCTTGTATGACAAAAGAAGAAAATTCTAGTAAATTAATAATGGTAGACCTACGCTTCATAGACCCATGTTGAGCAGATGCAATTATAAAATCGCAAGAGTTCTGTATCTGAGAAGTTAAGATTTTTAAAAAGCTCAGGAGTTGCAGTCAGTTTCGATATGCCTCTATAGTTTGTGGCATCTGTCCAGAGAAAATGGAATAGCGAAGAAATGAAAGATAGAAAAGACAGGGTTTATGTAGGTTTGCACAACGCATAAGCGAAGAATCTGAAATTTTTAATGCTCTTTAACGTTGTTCACAACTTTATTTTGTGTTAAGTTCTTCTTTCAATGCTTCGAAAAATTTCAAAATAGTAAACTTAAAAAACTCTTTTGAACTTCTACTTCATTAAAATTGAATTCCATTTACGCCTACGTTCATCTAAAAAATCTTAGAAATTTCGAGGCCTGATTCACGTTTTCTAGCTTTGCACAAAGAGAGCGTGAAAAGTTGCTTATTATTTGGGTTGGAAAAAATTATTAGACAAATTCTTGCGAAAATTACACTCAGGCAATGCCCGGGACAGAATAAACTACAGAATGTATTTCTTATTGTTGTTGGTGGTGGTGGAAATTTAAGAGCTATCCTTCTTGGGAGCCTCCTCTTCCGCATTGACTGTTTCGGAGGGATCGCTCACCTCGCCATTGGCATTAAGGTACTTGACCAAATTTTTGAGAGTCCATTCCAGATTGTAGTCAATGACTTGTTGCCATCCTTGCGGAAATATTTAATGGTGCTGAAGGATGAGATCTTAATGTTCTCCAGGTCATTGGCGGTGGAGTCCATTTTTTCAATGACAATATCTGCATTATCCTTATACTTCTCGGCCAGCTGATCGTAGATGTGAGCCAACTGCTTGCAGTGTCCGCACCATGGAGCATAGAACTTCACCAAGACGGGCTTGCTCTTATCAAAGCGCCGCTTTCAAAGTAGCTGGATATGAGGACCTACACGTATGCAATTTTTTTCAGAGGATTAATATGGGCCTCAATATATCCCGCAGCTTGCAATGTTGCTGAGACAATAAACAGTCAAAATTCAACTCCCTCCGACATTGGTTTATCTTGATGCGGAGGGCCTGGAAGGCACACACTCCCACAAATTAGAATTCGAGGTTCAGAAGTCTGATCGAACCTTTTTTGTACACAAACATAAATTAAACAGTTCCAAAATTCGGCAGCCAAAGAATTCGAACGACTGCATCGCTGCAAAGCGAACAGCAGTTAGTCTTTCGCTCTCTTTGCATTGCCTCAACCCTCTCCTCAGCCATCACCCCAACAGTCATTTAACATTTTTCACACATACCACCATTATCTCTCTCTCTCTCAAGTCATCTTCTGTTGATAGCGTAAAGCGCAAGTTTCTTGCTAAGCCCACAATATTAAAATTTGTTTTAAAATTAGCCTAGATAAAATGAGTTTAGAAAAGTTAAAACGGTATCGCATTGGAACAATTGTAGCACTACCAATAAAAGAAAACCCATTGCTTCAGTGCAGACTTGAAACTCTAGAAACATACTGCAGGTAGTTGATCAAAATTCAAACATATATTGAGCAAGAGGGTGCAAAGGATTTGCAAGGTAGAGATCTGGAGGACGAGTATGTGGCCAGCAAACTTGCCATCACTGAACAGCTTGCACAAGGACTGCGCACCAGCAAGAATGTGGACCATAATGCAGTGGCTGCCTCGTTAATAAAGTTGCCTCAAATCAAACTCCCATCATTTGACGGTGATTATTCCGAATATTCAAATTTCATTACTCTTTTCATCTGATCAGTTGCCTAAAAGGAACAGCTTTAGAAACGGTGAAGGCATTTCAGGTAACAGATGAAAACTATACAAACGCACTATAGCACGTCGACGAGCGCTATAATATACCATGATTAGTGTTTTTGGATAATATGTCATCACTGTTTCAGTTGCCTAGCATGAATAAGCCGAATAGCACACAGCTGCGTAGCCTCGTTGATGATGCTGCAGCCTTGTTCAACTCTCTCAAATCGTAAGAAAACGACTCTCAAATTGCAGAGGCTATGCTAATCTCAATCGTCATGGAGAAAGCCGTCCAGAATACCAGAAGCAAATGGAACGAATCTTTGAACCTCGCTGACTTTCCAACCTAAAATTCATGCGTGCAGGTAAAAGAAAGACATTGCCAATTTCTTGAAACTTTAGGCCAGTCAGAAGTACCAGCAAATAATTCAACATCGTCAGCCAGGCCTCGCAATCAGATAGGACAGATAGCAGCTGCGCAACTGAAGTTGCGCTATTTGCTCCAGTTCTGAACATCGTGTCACTGGCAGTACACAGTTTATGTCTGAACTGCTTACAAAAGGGATATCAAGCAGTACAATGTCCATTGGGGTAGAAGTGTCGAGTATATAGTCTACCGCATCACACTCTTTTGCATCGAGAAAATGTAGAGGCCAGATCAGCATCTGCGGTACGCCCTCCTATGCCCATTGTAGACCCCAGAGCGTCATCTGCGCCACCTACTCATTTACCAGCACAATCTCAGTCGGAGAATACTCCTGTAAAGAAATCGTAGCAGCCAGTCGCCCACACTCATACACACAACTCATCAAAAAATTGTATCTTAGATAGCACAATTGTATTGATAAAAGACGGCTCTGGACACTACAGGATTGGTCGTGCATTGCTAGATTCGTTCACAGGTTAACTTTATCTCAGAAAAATGTGCACAAGCATTGCGTTTACCTAGGAGTAAACACCATATGAAGATTTTTAGTATTATTGAGTCAAACACTCACATCCAATTTTGCGCATCTACCCCGATCAGGTCAGGTTTAAAGAATTTTGAGCTCTCACTTGATTTTTGCATAAGTACATATTTTGCATAAGTACATATTGCATACCAACCAGTCTCAGAAATAGATATCCTTTTAGTAGGGCAGATCAAATTGGGTCCACGACTACCAACGCAACAAAAAACGCTACCTGGATTGTCTCTGGACGATACGCATGCAATAGTCGTTCACCGTCACATATCTGATCACTTTGGGGGAGTTCATCGACGGGAAACTGGAATGATTATGACATATCGATGATGTTAGTGAGCCCGTGAACAAGCTTACTCCGGAACATCAACAATGTGAACGGATTATTGCCAATACCGATCGCCGTCAAGCAGATGGTAGAGTCACAGTTCGGCTACCCTTCAAGGATGGCATAAGTTATCTAGGTCGCTCATACAAAACGGCTAAGAAAAGTGTTGAGATTCTAGATGCACGTGTTCAAAAAACTAAAGCATATGAGTTTGGTAACTATTCCCAGGCTGGGCACACCACATCATTTTATATCATCACTAGATTCATTGGAATCGATTGTAATACATCGCTCTTGTCTACAACCAGGTCTTCAAAGTCTTCAGCTACATGGATTCTGCGATGCATCTATTCATGCATATGGATGCTGTATATATGCTCGTACAGCTGATAACTTCAAAGTCTAGGACGGCACCAACACGAAAACTGTCACTCCCGAAATTGGAATTAGCTTGAGCTCATCTTTTGGTATTACTATATGACAAAATCAAGCACATCTTCAAAATGGAGAACACGGTCTGTCTGTGAAGCGATTCTCAGACCGTTCTGCATTGGCAACATTCAGCAAGACTCTCTACTTTCGTCGTCAATCGAGGTGCTGATATACAGGAAAACACTTCGAATTGTATTTGGAGATATTTACCCTCTTGCTGCAATCCTGCCAATTTGGTCTCAAAGGAATGTACTCCATCGGAGCTGCAGGATTCAATCTGGTTTATGGGGCTGGCATATCTGGCTCAAGCTTCTAACACTTGGCCTATGGACACAATGCATGAGGTTGATTTGGATCGTGAACATGGAAAAACGCAAGTCAGCCTTCAAGGCTATTATTGAAAGAAGCTACCTACTAAATGCTCTTCGGAATATTAGCTCACATCAAAAATATTTGAGTGTCGTGGCGACCATGTTGCGATACCGCATCAACCATGTTGCGATACCGCATCACCATGTTGCGATACCGCAAGACGGATGGTTCAATTCGATACGCCATTACCGGCAACAACACTTTCCTGAGGAAATGCGAACTCTTCCGAAAGGTCAAGAGGTGTCCACCCATCTCACGCTGCTGAATCCATTTTTACAACGTACTGACGGATACTTGTTCTTGAAAGTTGGAGGGCATATCGAGCTAGCAGATGTTCCCGAAGCTGTCAAGCACCCAATACTACTACCAAGCAAAGATGAATTCGTTAGACGATATAAATATAATAGTTGGCCTACTAAGGCAACAATTATGGATTGTCAACGCACGAGACCTGGCTATAAAGGTACTCAGATCATGTGTTCACTGTATGCGGTACAAGCCAAGGCTTCAACAGCAGATGATGGGATACCTTCTAGTGGAGAGACTCACGATATCCAGGCCATTCGCACGATGTGGATTCGATTTTTGCGGATCAATGAATACATATCTTCGCATCAGGGGCAGAGGTCCTACTAAAAGCTATGTTGCCATTTTCGAATGTTTTGCATCCAATGCAGTACTTATCGAGGTGGTATCTGATTTATCCACGGATGCATTCCTAGCTGCATTAAAGAGAATGATTGCCTGGCGCGGGCTACCAACCGATATCTATTGCGACAACGCAACAAATTTTACTGGCGCAAGCAACCATTTGAAGGAGTTACAGTCATTTCTAATCAAGCAAGAAAATCAAATGGTAATTGTAAACTTTTGTACTAATCAATATGTAAGTTTTCATTTTAACCCTCCCAGGGCACCACACTTTGGCGGCCTATGGGAAGTAGCTGTTAAGAGTGCGAAAGGTCTAATGATTCGCACCCTGATAAATGCTCGTGTTATGTTTGAAGAGCCCACCGCAATAACGACTGAAGTGGAGGCAGTTCTCAATTCCCGTCCAGAGGCGCCACTCTCGTCTGATCCTAGTGACTTCAGCGCGCTGACACCAGAACATCTTCGGACAGCTGGTCCTTCCGAGCTTTTCCAGAATATCCAATCGAAGATGACAAACTGGATCACTTAGAGCGCTGAAGACGTGTTTCCGGCATCAAGCAGCACTTCTGGCGAAGCTGGCTACACGACTCTATCAATGAGCTGCAAGTTCGAGCCAAATAGACTAAGGCCCATGTTAATCTGTCTGTTGGCATTATGGTTCTCCTCCATGAGGACAATGTGCCCCCTCCAAGGCTACTGGGTCGTATTGTAGCAACTATTCCTGGCAATTATCACCAAGTTCGAGTGGCAGAGGTTTGCACAGGGGTATCATTAGACGTCCTATTCAGAAGTTGGCATTGCTTCCTGTTGCTTGCAGCCAATGTAGTGATTTCAATGGGGCCGGAATGTTGGGTCAAGCACGGACTGAAGTTAGTTTTAGGTTGCATTTTTCATTAATTCATAAGCACCCCATATTGTTTATTTAAAGTTGATCTAAGGCCAGTCTATTTTATCAGTTAATTATCATATGTTCTCTTTTGTACATTCATTTTACGCCAGCAGCTCGTAATGCTGCTGAGATAATAAATAGTCAAAATTGAACTCCCTCCGACATTAGCTTAGCTTGATGCGGCGGGCCTTGAATTTACACACTCCCACAAATTAAAATTCGTGGATCACAAGTCTTATCTTTCAAGAAAGCAATAAGAATACATTTATGAACACAATCAGGGCCATGGGAAAAGTTTTTCATAATGGACTTTAGTTAAAAAGGCAATAAGCTTTCAGTAATTAAAGGAGGTGGGATGTTATTAGAAATGTGTAACTTAAAAGAACATATTTGATCGGACCCATACTTAAGGGAGAAATAAGTTTTTTGAAGAAAAAAAATAAAATCGGCGATGCCTTGATCTGTATTTTCTTTAGTATTTATATAAAATATAGGAGATGGAAGGACAGATCAATTAATTTTGAATTAAAAAAGTTATAAAATTGCCTAAGGTCCTGACGAAATATTACTCTACAGCGATGCAACTAGATTTATAGCACTCAGAGCTAAGTTCTGTGAAGCTTGAACTTCCTAAAAAGTCTAGATTTAACATTTTGTAAGTTAGACAACTGTGGAAAAAAGCAGGGTGGCTTATTTAGCCTAACTAAACTACTGAGCTTAACAAAATCTAGTCTTCCGCCCTGTCCATATCCGTACAAGTCTACAAACCAGTCCAGTCGACTTAAAGGATGATTTAGTTAAGGTTAACGAAATTAGTGTTTTTGCATGAGTATGTTCAAGTTAGAAGATGCAAGCACTGCAAGAATAGGAATATCCATAATAACGTTTAATGAAGGCTGAGACGGGTCTCCAGGAAGCAAAAGCGGACTAACTCTTTGCACAAATGTAATATAAGGGCCACATACAAAAATCACATCAAGCTGGTGTTTCAATAAGCTTCACAAAAAAATAACTTGCGACAAGGAAAATTCAAGTAGGCCGCCAATAAACTCGTGTTGTCTTATTATTTCTCTATTAATTCACTTATTATGCCTAATCAAACTATATATATATATGTATTTATGTATATGAAACTAATGCACTCTTGCATTCTTTAGTTGCAAATGTTGGCCAAGAGTATGGAGTCTCAAGATTTGATAACCACAGAGATCTACCCTACAGATTGCATATTTGTAGATACAAATGGCTTGTGCTGGGGTCAAACGCCATCGTTTCACTACAAGTAGATAGCAGAATAGATGTATGGGGGTCAATCGACAAAGCTGCCTGACAATTTGCCAGGCTATCTATCTGTCGACACTTTGTAGACAGTGAAATAAATGTGTGACTGCTGCGTTGACCCCTCTACATGTTTTTTGGTATCTACTTGTAATGCATCGGTGATGATGGTCTACTTCTTAGCACATCCAAATGTGTAATACGCCAGTCAAAAGTGACTTGGTAGGTAGATAGTGGTATTTAACCAAGGGATAGACGAGGACTGGTCGCCTATCTCTCTCTTGGCTATAAAATCTTGGTAGCCCCCACTCCTCATGGCTTCCCATTTTTTTTGTGAGTATGTATGTGTGTTTGTGTGGTATGCATGGCTTAGGCTCTAAGTTTTACAATAAATTTGCATAGATTTTGTTGTGGTTTTATCATGCATTTTTCTTCTTCTTGACTAAACGTAGTTTGTCTCATTTGCATTGATTGCATCTGGGCCATCTGGGTCTATATCGTACGTATGTCTATAAGTTGTTTTACAGTTCCAGTTAAGGACTATATATGTGTTAAGGTTAGTTGTTGTTGTTTGTCTCTATGAAGTTGCAATTTATTGAGTAAGTTTCGTATTTTATACTTGAATATTGTTGCTGTTTCCATATTTTGTTGTGTCTTTCTTGCTTTCTCTAATTTTGTGATTATTGTTCTTAATATCCTGATCCTGTTTCCTGTTTCTTTATCTCACTCAACATCCATCCCATCATAGTATATCTCTCTCATTCCCATAGCTAAAGTGTGATTAGAGTGGGTTGTGAAATTTGAATGAGTATTTGAGGTTCATTTTGTTTCCATTTGTCTGTACCGTGCATCTACTGTTCTGGTCTCTGTGGGGGATGTGTGATTCTGTCGGTCGGTCAGGTCAACCTGCCTGCATCTGCATCTACAATCCTGCCGAAATCAGTGATCCATCGACTCACGCACTATGCAAAGTTCTTGTTGATTGCCTTTGCTTCCGCTGGCCTCCAAAACACCCATACAAACCTCAATTGAACCAGAAAGGAGCGTGTTCTGCCCAGCCTGGCTGGTTGGTTAAATATTGCTTCCCCCATCTGCGTGTTGCTTCGTTTAGCTTTGCGAGTTGAAGCTGCTCTCGTGGTGCTTCATTAGCACAGCGGGACCCATGACACTGTTGGCCTCGGCCAGCTGGACGGGCAGTGGCGGCAGTTTGTCCTGCGGATGCCGATAACTTATGGTCCAGGCCTTGCCCAGTGTGCCGACGTTCGTGGCGGACATGGACTTGCCAGCTGCAGGAGCAGCAGCAGAGCCTGGGATAAAGACGAGGCTATGCTGACAGTTGTGGCTGTCGCATTGCTGCTGCTCATTGTGCTGGAATGCTTCGGATTGACCATGACATTGGTTTGCTTAAGCAGTGAACGATCGTTGCACAGGTCCTAGAGGAGCACGCAGCTGTGATATACGCAAGGCATTGGCTGCCGCTGCCTGGGCACTGATACTGCCAGCTTGATGCTCCTGCTCCGCCTGTATGGCTGCCGGCGGCTGCAGCAGCCATGGAGGCTGATAAATTTTATCGTTTGCTTGTTGTTGTGTCGTCCGTCTACTGCTACCAGCTACCCAGTGAGGAATTTAAATTTTTTATCATTCCCATTGTTCTCTCAATTCCAATGGCTGACTGCTACAAAAAAAGTTTCCCTTTCAATGCGCATTCTTCCGAGCCAATGCTTTTTTGCTGGGTCCGTCGTAACACCATTCAATTCAAATGTGCCAAAATCAGTGTCCGTGTAAGTGATTATTTTACTAATAATAATGGTTAGAAATTTACATGCGAGTTGTGTCGAAATGCTGAAGCATTTCTTACGGAACGCAAAGGAATTCTTTAATGCTCTACACGTTGGGTTTAAGCAATTAAATATGTTATTCTCAACAAGAAAGTAAATGATCTGGGTAGGTCTGGTCTGAATAAGCACTCTATTGAACCTGTCGTTATGGAGCCGAAAACCCCTATACCAACTTCTGGATGTTCTTTCTTTCGTACTCCTAGTCCGCTTCATAGTTACAGTCCCCAGCCCGTACAACGATTGCCTAATGCGGACGCTTCAATGGGGATGGGCCCTCCGGTCACTCTGCAGAGGGCGGATGACACGAAAATTGAAGGTTCCTCGTCTGCGCAAATGTCGGAAAATATGCCCCCTGCGAACTTTCAATATCGTTGACTTTTCCGACAGAAACATAACCACAGCTGTGGCTGCCCTGTCTAGACCTCTCATCAGCATTCCTAAGCCGAAGGTGGTCTTTATTTCTAGACCATCCGTAGATTCTACATTAGAAGATGTTTCCGCCCATGTACAGGCCAAAACCAGTTTACATAGTTCGAAGATTAAGGAAGAAAAGATTATGTTTAATGTTACGCGCAGTATAGCTTCTTTTAAGATAGGTGTTCCCGGCGACAGGTTTGAAAGAATCTGCCAAAAATTTTTCTGGCCTGAGCACCAAATCGTGAAGGAGTTTAAAGGCAGAACTACAAATCGGATATCGATTAGACTCCCTGCTGCCGCACAATCCGTACCTTCTAACAAAGCTCCAACAAACTAACTTCATCTTTTTTTCTTGCCTACGAAAATGATAGAGGCCTTGACTCTTACTTGCTAAAGTTCGTACAGAAACTTGGTTAAAGCCCGGTATATAAGACTCTTCAATCTTTCCTAATGATTGTACTGCCTATAGATTTGATCGTCCCTCCCGCCATTGTGGTGGCGTATTGATTGCTGTTGATTCCGGGATTCTGTCGGAACCAATTCTGTTAATTTTTCTAACGTAATTGAATTAATAAGTACTAAAGTGTGTCTTAAATGTTTTTCTGTCTTTATTACTGCCTCTTACATAACCCCGCGTTCTGATATTTCAGTTTACTTGGATCATCTTAATGCTATTCAATCGATCGCGTCAATGCTTTCTGATAATGATTTATAATTGGTTTTTAGTGATTTCAACATCTGTGATGTAACGTGGTCTTCTGTGATCGACTCAACAAAACGAATTTGTTGACGGCCTACTTGAATTGTCCTTATTTTAAATTAATTTTTTAGCAAGCTCAGTGAATCGTCAACTTGATTTGATATTTGCTTCTGCTCCCTACATTTCAATGGTCTCTAGAGTTTGTCCGCTTTTGCTTCCTGAAGACCCGTTTCATCCATCATTACATATTACTATGGATATTCTTAATCCTCCTCTACCTACATCATTCAATTTCTCAGTTAGAACATATTCATTTAGAAAGGCTGATTTCGCTAGTCTTAACAATGCTATCCTTCAATCAGACAGGTCATACTTGTACAATTGTATAGATATGGACATTGCGTTTGACTTCTTTTACAAAATTCTCTATTCCATTTTTAAGGAATCGGTTCCGTTCAGTTGTCGTGTTAGGCTTAATAAGCCTCCTTGGTTTACTCTACAATTGTTTAATTTAAAAAAAATCAAATCTATACTCTTTAAGAAGTTCAAAGTCTCGGGAAGGCCCTCTGACTATTCGCGCTATATTGCTGCTAATTCAAGGTTCATTATAGGTTCACTATAAAGCATATTTGCATCGCTGTAGGGTTCAATTTTCTCAGGACCCAACAAATTTTTATAATTTTGTTAGTTCAAAACTTAAAACATCTGTCCTACCTTCTTCATTGTTTTATATAAATACTAAAGCAAATACAGATCAAGGCATTCACAACTTGTTGCAGAGTTCTTTCAAGCAACCTATACCTTTCTTAAGTATCGGTCTGATCTGATATACCCTTATAGCTTACACAGGTCTAATAACATCCCACCTCCACTAGTCACTAAAAGCTTATTGCTTAAAGAACTTAAGTCTATTAAGCCTGACTCTTTTCCTGGTCCTGATGGTGTTCCGGGGTGTATTCTCATGATTCTGCGCTGATGCGCTTTTTTAAGCTTCGAAAGCTTTTTGATCTATCTTTGAATTCTGAGTCTCTTCTTTCGTTCTGGAAGGAGTTATTACAACATTCTTGTGGTTTTATGATTTCATCTGCTGAGGTGGTCTACCCCCACTAATTTACTAGAATTTTCTTCTTTTGTAATACAAGTATTTAAGAATGAAATGCAAAATGACGTCATTTTAAATGACTTTAGCAAAGCATTTGACTCAGTAAATCACTGTTTACTTATTCATAAGTTAGAACTCCTGGGCTTCCCATCCTATCTTCTTAAGTGGATCTCCGACTACCTTATTCTCAGAACTCAGAAAGTCCTTTTGAATAACTCTTACTCTAATCAGGGGTAGCGCAGGGTAGCCACCTCGGCCCTCTGATCTTCACATTATTTATCAACGATTTGACTCAGTTTCTATCCCACTGTGGGGTATTTATGTTCGCCGACGACGTTAAGCTTGGCTTGTCCTTGAACGACTCTTCTTCCCACTTCAGGCTGCAAGATGACCTTGATTCTTTCCAGTTGTGGTGTCAGGTCAACTTATTAAGTCTTAACTGTTCTAAATGCAAAGTTATGTCGTTTTGTCGTAGCATACCGCATCACACAACGTAGCTTTTTAACAATATACAACTTGAGTTATTGTCCACCGAGAAAGAAGAGGTCTAGAGGGAAAAGGGAAATATCGGGAGCCTTCCAACAAACTCGTCCGCACAGTACTAAATACGGTAATAATTTACATCAAAAATTTCGGTTTTTCAGATATATAGCTCTTGAGTTTTTTACATTACTACATAGTTCTTGATCTTCCCTGGCCGATATTAATATACTTAAAATGATTTTAAAAACAATGATTGATATGTAAATCGATTAATTTGCTTTCCACACCATATATAAATCGGCTTATCGGCTTGTCCATATATCGATATAGTAGCGCTTTACCTTCTGTTGGGCGATAAGAGTACATCTTAGTATACTCAAAATTACATGGCGATTGGTCCAATAGTTGAGGCCCCAAAAGTACGCCGCTTGCCACCATATAACATTTAAGCTCCATTTTAATCCACTCGCAGTTTACTATTACAAACAAAATGTCTTCTAAGTTCTTGCCTTGACGCTATTGTTAATAGCGGTAGTATAACTAGTATATTTATTTTTAAAAACATTACAAAGTACTTTACTTATGTTCGTACAACATGACAGTGATAGCCAGATCTAGCGTCTCAAGGACACTACACCACGCTGCCCGGTTTGACACTAGGTATGTGACCGTTCTTCACAGATCTGCTATCAGATTGGCCTCCTCCTCTGATTATCCATTATTTATTTATTTGAAAGCTATCCTAGTACTAAAAGCTTAGAAACATGAATTAATGTACTGCCACAAAAAAAACAATAACAGTCGAATACAAAAAGGATAGGGTCTTACATTCAACATTATATATCTTATAAATATCTTAGAGATATCACACATGAACTTAACTGCTAAGTTTTCTTACTAATGGTTAGATAAACATCTTCGATAAATCATTACTACTTACTTAAATCATTATTAAATTACTTTGAGCTTCTAATATTCTTCACGCCACGCGACAATTCGTTCGGAACTAGATATTTTTACTCGTTGTGACAATTTTGTGTAAAAGCTATAAGACTCAGGTTCAACCACGAATTTGGGCTAATCTCAATAATGTTATTATCATAAAGATCAGGGAGATTTCACATGTACCTAGCAATTTAATTAAAGGCAACTCTTAATTTTTGCATGCTATCAGCACTACAATGGCCAAATATCTCGAAGCCGTAAATTAATGTATGAATCAGATTCACTTTTGCAATTTGCAATCTGATTGTTGGGGTATAAATATATTGTGTACGACACAACTGCCTAAGCAAGCCATGACTTTAGAATGGACAAATTTTTGCCTCATTCCAAATTGTAGGGAAGGTAGATGTAGTAAAGACGGTGTTGAAAATATGAGTTATGTGGAAAAGCAGTGACGGCAAGAAAATGTTGCTTATGGGGTTGCTTAATGGTATATTTGCAAAATAAAAAACTAATTTTATACAGTTTTATTGAATATACTTAATTGTTTGCGTGAGAACCAAAACGGATATTAAGCACAATAAAAGAAAACTCAAACACAACTTAAAAATTAATACACGAACGAAAAAATGAGCACAATGGACAATAGGAAACACATTAAGAGACTGAAAAAAGCAATTCCAACGTCACTTGCATGACAATAAAGTTAAACTACTTTTCAATATCGGAATTTTACAAGGAGCAATACATTGTTTTCAATACATCCATAACTTTTGAGGTTCCACAGACCACGCGAACATTTTCTTGGTAGAGTTTATGTGATTGAATACGTGAGATCAGAAAAGTTTTGAATAAATCTCATGCAACACAAACTACTAAATGTTTTTTGGCGTAGGCATGAAATCTTAGCAGGATCATTGCCAATACCTCCTGTGGAATTGAAAGGATTTTTGGCACAGTAGAGTTTGTGTTTGAGACGAAGCGATCGTTCTTATCGCTCCGAATACTTTTATTAATCTCATTTTAATATTTTGGTATTAAGTATTACTAAGCCTAAGGCAGCGCAGTCACTGAGGCTGCGCAGTCCTCAGTGACTGCGCTGCCTTTTGTATATGAGTCGGTTTTATAAATCACATATACAACGAATATATGTAGCTTATATGTAAGTCAAAACGTCGCTGGTGGGATAGAGCGTGCACATATATATCTTATACAAGCGGTCACTGCATAGGACACATGCTGACACATGCTTGTCTGTAGTCGAGACACCCATGGCCGATCGTATAGCGGGGTACTTTAACTACACTTGAATATGACATATATTTATGCAACAAAGACTAAGAGTCGTATTTATCTAGTAGTCTAAATACTAGTAGTAGTAGTAAATACTAGTAGTCTAGTATTTATGTTTATTGGTATATACATGAAGCTGCACGTTCAAGTGGACCCACGATACCAAACCACGGGGCTTGTTACTCGCGAAGAACAGGCTAGAAGCTCACACCTCCCGCCCAACCGGCCGAGGGGTGCATAACGAGCGACACGAGTCGCGAAGACGGAAAAAAACGCGAATTCGCTCACTCACTTTCAATGAGAGTAAAAAACAACAAACAATAAACAATTTACATTGTCTACTAGCTATATGCGTTAATATAGATGTTATGTTTGAGTTTAGGGAGTTATTATTAGAGATAAAGTTAAATAGATTATTATAGTTACAACAAAAGATACGAAAAGGTTCATGCAGGAGATAGTTTAAATTACAGTGCTGAAGATAGATAGGAACATAATTTCTATTAGTTTTACGAGGAACACAAAAACTGATTTGGCTAATTAAAGACGGCGAATCAATATCACCATTAATCAGCTTATGTATATAGGTAACATTAAGCATAATTCTAAGATTTTCAAGAGATGGAAGGTTAATTAGCAGGAGCCTACTTGAATATGAAGGAAGGAGGTTATTGGTGTCCCAATTCAACCCACGGAGGGCAAAAAGTAACATTTTTTTTTGAACAGACTCAATGCGGTCCTGGTGATTCCGGTATTGTGGACACCAAACACACGATGCGTACTCTAAAGTAGGTCGGACAAGCGAAGTATACAGTAGTTTTGGTTATATAAGGATCATCAAATTCCTTCGAACATGGCTTGATACAGCTCAGAACACCCACAGCCTTATTGATGACATAACTTTGCATTTAGAACAGTTGACATTTAATAAGTTGACCTGACACCACAACTTTAAAGAATCAAGGTCATCTTGCAGCCTGAAGTGGGAAACGTCGTCGGCGAACATAAGTACACGAGAGTGGGATACAACCTGAGGCAGTTCTTTAATAAATAATTTGAAGAGAATTACACCGTGGTAGCCACCCTGCGGTACCCCTGATGTAACCATAAGGGGCTTAGGGTAAGAATTATTGAAGAGAACTTTCTGAGTTCTGAGATTAAGGTAGTCGGAGATCCACTTAAGAAGATGGGATGGGAAGCCAAGAAGATCTAACTTATCAATAAGTAAACATGATTTACTTAGTCAAATGCTTTGCTGAAGTCAGTGTAAATGAGGTCAGTTTGCATTTCATTCTTAAATACTTGTATTACAAAAGAAGAAAATTCTAGTAAATTAGTGGGGGTAGACCACCTCAGCAGATGAAATCATAAAACCACAAGAATGTTGTAATAACTCCTTCCAGAACGAAAGAAGAGACTCAGAATTCAAAGATAGATCAAAAAGCTTTCGAAGCTTAAAAAAGCGCATCAGAGCAGAATCATGAGAATACACCCCGGAACACCATCAGTACCAGGAAAAAAGTTAGGCTTAATAGACTTAAGTTTATTAAGCAATAAGCTTTTAGTGACTAGTGGAGGTGGGATGTTATTAGATCTGTGTAATCTATAAGGGTATATAAGATCAGACCGATACTTACGAAAGGAATAAGTTGTTTGAAAGAACTCTGCAAACAAGTTGGCAATGCCTTGATCTATATTTGCTTTAGTATTTATATAAAACAATGAAGATGGTGGGACAGATGTTCTACGTTTTGAATTAACAATATTATAAAATGGTTTTTGGTCCTGAGAAAATTGAAACCCACAGTGTTACAAATATGCTTTATAGCACTCGGAATTAATAACAGTGAACCTTGAGCGACCATACTTTGAACTTCTTAAAGAAGACAATATTTTTCAAATTAGACAATTGTGGAGTAAGCGAAGGAGGCTTATTAAGCCTAACAGGACTACTGAACGGAACCAAATCCTTAAATTTGGAATAGAGAATTTTGTAAAAGAAGCCAACCGAAATGTCCATATCTGTACAATGGTACAAGTATCACCAGTCTGATTGAAGGATGGCATTGTTAAGACTAACGAAATCAGTCTTTCTAAATGAATATGTTCTAGCTGACAAGTTAGAAGATGCAGGAACCGCAGTAATAGATATATCCATAGTAACGTGAAATGATGGGTGACACGGGTCTTCAGGAAGCAAAAGCGGACTGACTCTAGAGACCACTGAAATGGAAGTAAGTGACTCAATGAGTTTGTTACAAAATTAACTTAAAATAAGGATAATTCAAGTAGGCCGTCAACAAATTCGTGTTGCTTGGTATCAAACCGGCTGAGTCGATCACAGAAGACCACGTGGCATCACAGATGTTGAAATCACTAAAAACCAATAATAGATCAGTATCAGAAAGCATTGACGCGATCGATTGAATAGCATTAAGATGATCCAAGTAAACTGAAATAGCAAAACATGGACAAATGTAAGAGGCAGTAATAAAGACAGAAAGACATTTAAGACACTCTTTAGTACTAATAAATTCAATTACATTAGCAATATTCAACAGAATTTGTTCCGACTGAATTCCAGATTTAACAGCAATCAATACTCCACCATCCTGGTGGGAGGAACGATCAACTCTATAGCCAGTATAATTATTGCAGAGTCTAAGATATCGGGCTTGAACCAAGTTTCTGTAAAAATTAAAATATGAAAATCAAAAGTAGGCTATCAGTGAGTTTAGACTTAAGGCCTATAACATTTTAGTAGGCAAGAAACAAAGATGAAGTTAGTTTGTTGGAGCTATGTTAGATGGTATGGATTGTGCGGCAGCAAGGAGTCTAATCGAAGTGGTGTTAAAACAATATGTGAAGTAATTCAACTATTCGTGCCAATCATCTTAGTCAATCGAGATGTATGAACGAATGCATTCGTTGAATGTACGATGACTTCTTTCTACTGTTCCTAAAGTCTGATTAGTGTGCGGTTGATAATATGTTACTGATTTTCATATATTTGCACAAGTCATTAATAAGTGAATTTTTATACTCAGTACCCATCTGTTATGATCGTCTTCATAAAATTATTAGTATAAACGATTCAAATATTGCTTTAGCTACTGTTTTTGGGATTTTATGTGATACTGGTATTGCAGCTAGATATCTTGTAAGGTATCATGTTATAGTTATTGCATACTCATTGCCATTCTCTGTTCGATATAATGGGCCGATGGTATCAATTAAAACAGTGTGAAAAGCTGTGTTTGGGGTGTTGGTTATAATCATTGGGGCTATTGTATGTGTTGTAGGTTTAGCTCTTTCGCAGTCTAAACACGGTTTTACATAGTTTTTGTTTAAGGCTTGTGTCATTTTGGGCGAATAGTATAGTGTCTCTATTTTTGATAGGATACGCGTAACCCTGTATGGCTCCTTCCATTGGGACGTTATGATATTTTAACAGGGTTGCAATTTGACTTCCGACATTTTTGTCTCGTTGTGTCCCCTATTGTAATAGCGCTTTTTTTATATTTAGTAAATGTTTATTGCCCTTATTTTTAAATTCATTTAGAGTGATAAATTCGACTATTAAGGCTTCTGAAATAAGCCTTTGAAAAAATTTACCTAAATCGCATTTTTCATTAGAATATATATCTTTAACTGTAAATTATGAAATAATCTGGTTTCCTCTTTTGAGTAAACATTTGAAATTATTCATTTTTATTTTTTTTTCAATTTCTGTACGTCGTTATTGCTAACGACTTCGGAGACATTGGGCTCATATATATTATTATGCATTTGAATTTTTTCATCTGCGCAGATTTTTTCCTGTCTTTTTGATGATCTTGTTTGGACCATCAATATATTTCTGTTAATAATGCACCAGCAAGGTGGTTGTCCTTGAGGTATTCGACTATAAATTGATGCTCTTCTAAGTCTAATCTCATTCTTGTCAGCTATTGAAGTAAGATTCTTCATTGAAAATAAGTATACTAGTGGCCTGTTTTTCTAACAAACGCCTTCCTTATAGGGTCTGAAATGTTTTATTGCCCTGTGAATTGCTACTAATTCTTGCTATGTAGTTGATATATTGCTTTCTCCTTGTGTGAAAGATCGTGACGCATATGCAATTGATAGTTGCATACCGTTGTACTCTTTGGATAGTATCGCACCACATGCACCAAGGACATTCATCCGTTTGGTCATGTCCAAACCGTTTAAGTTAGCTCCGAAAGCAGCCATGCCCAGAAAGAAGTTGCGTTAGGTGGAAGTTGACTTCGCCATGTTTTCGACTTACCCACGTTGCCAAGATTGGGATAAGTTGATCTGTCCATCGCCCTTTGGATAACCGGTCCCAACGTTGCCACCTTGTGATGCTCTGCTGCCTCAAAACGCGGGAGCTTTCTGTTGTGTGGGCTTCTACTTGAGTTCCGGCTACAGCATGAATCTGTTCCGCCTCCTTGACTAATTCCTGTAATGGAAGCATCCTTGCCAGGACCAGAGCTATTTACCCCTATTTACGCTCATGAGTAGCTGGCGACGCTGCTGTTTTGGACCTCGGGTGCGGGAGAGAGAGCGACAGGATTCAGCCGCCTTTTTGTGAACATGTTCGAGGTGCTCTCGGAAGGACAACCTCGTGTCGAGCCTGACCCCCAGGTATCTTATGGCCCGTTTTAAGGCAATCGGAGGGTTGCCTACCAGTATGCTTGTAGTTTCCAGTTTCTTTCGGCTGCTGACAAGAAGTGCTTCAGTCTTGTGCGCTGCCAGCTTTTGGAGTGCCTGCCAACCAGTGGTGGATACGGGCGATGCTGTAGCTGCACGCTTCCTCGATTGTTTTAAGCTTTCCGAAAACCAAATTGGTTAGGGGAAGTCCGCTCGGTATTTCGATTGCTGACTCCAGGCGGGAGCAGATAAGCTTCTCTAATTCTTTGCCAATCGTGTCGATTAGGCATATTGGCCTATAAGATGAGGTATCTTCGTGAGGTTTCCCAGGTTTAGGAAGCAGTACCAACGATTGCTTTTTCCATATACTGGGGAAGACTGTCTCTCTGAAGCACTTCTTGAACAATTCCACGAACACGTTCGGGTGCAGAGAGAGTGCCAGCTTCAACGCCAGGGGTGGGACTCCATCAGGCCAGGGGCCCTTATTACCCTTGAGGCTTCTGGCGACCGTCAGGATCTCATCGATCGAAAAAATTTCAGCTTCTGTGAAATCGGTAGCGCCCGGTGGCGGTGAGGGTGCTTGACCGGGTTGGTTGTTGATTCTCGGACGAAAGAGTGTCTCCACAATGAACTTCAATTCGCTAGCGTCAGTTGGTGATGATTGCTTTCCTGCGTAGAGCTTATATGCCTTGCCCCATAGGTTCAGCAGAATCGCACAGCTCGAGGAAACATTCTCGCTTACTGTTGCTTATAGGCATCTTTAGATGTTTTCTGGCCTGGTGATACTCCAAGTGCCTCCCTACGAAGCTTGGCCTTTGGCGCAAGCGCAGGTAGCGTCTTCTGGCTTTTAGACAAGTTCGGCGAGCGGTTGCTATCGACTCGTTCCACCAGTATGTAGGGACATACTGACGTGCTAAATGCTCGTACTGCAAGAGAGAGTGCCTGGCTGTTGAAGGTGTCTCTACGGTATGACCTCTGAAATGTGGTCCTGCTTTGCACCTGCTCCGATTGTGCAGCTGATTGCAGTGTGGTCGCTTGCGGTATAAATGCCACTAGTTTGCCACTGCGTATTGTCAAATAGCAATGGGCTTACGAAGGTTATGCCAATAATTGACCCGGTCCCAGCTCAGCTAAATGTGTGCTAGGAGCCGGTGTTTAGCAGCGCCAGTTACAGAGAAGCTAGAATTTCGAGTAGGACTCGGCCTCTAGCATTATTGGTAGGGCCCCACTCCTCCACCCACGCGTTGAAGTCGCCTGCCAGGACCACACCGCTAAGTTCTCTGGCATACTCAGCAATTTCGTTTACAATTGCAGTAAAGTCATTCAGCTGAAGGCTTGGAACCAGGTAGCATAAACAAAATTTTGAAGGCTTGTTGCAGGTTTATGCTTTGTGACCGGGCTCTCCACATCTGAAGCACGCATCCTTTATGGAGCGTAGCCGTCTGCACTGCACTCGCACCACATGCAAGTTTACTTGCATCTGTGTTTATACAAAATTCTTTGTTAAATTCAGGGTGTTGCAATAATGTTGGCTTCATTAATGCAATTTTAGGATATTTAAGTGATTCTTCGCATTCTTTAGTCCATTTAAATTTGACATTTTTCTTGCACAGTCTTGTCAAATGACGTGAGTATTGAGCGAAATTGTTAATGAATCTTCTATAATATTTATAAAAAGCGACGAAACGTCGAGCACTATCCGCATCTGTTGGAGTTGGATAGTTTAATTAATTACATCGTATTTTTTATCATCCGAAAGGATGCCGTGGTCTGTATATTTATGGCCAAGGAATGTTACCTCGTGCATAAAGATGAACATTCTCTATGTTTCGTTTAAGGTTGTGTTTTATACAAAGTTCAAACATACTTGTTCGGAACAACCGATAACAACAAAATCATCCATGTAAAGAAATGCTTGCGATGAATTTTCAGAAGAGGTTAAATCCCAGAATTCCGTCACATGGTACGGAAAATTCATTATGAAGTATATAGAAGTCGTGACTGATTATGAAATAATCGAAGAGTAAATCAATTGTAGCTGGTCCAATTGATTGTATTGTTCCCTGACCATTTTGTGTTATATTTGTCTTAGCTCCAGTATGTTAGCTCCAGTATCTAATAGTAATGTTAACGGTTTATTATTTTTTTTTGTTTTGGTTATGTATTTTTATTATGCTGCTGAGACTTAGATTTACATTAAAAACTTTTATGTTTGGTAGCTGAAGGGGGTTTGAGCGTTTTCCGAGTTACCTTGTGTAACTCGTGCTTCATTAGTTCTATTGCCTCTATTTGAGCCGCCTTTTTTCGAGCCGCCTCCAGAGTTGGTATTGATATAATTATTATTATTTTGCCGTTGACCGCGATTTCACCCGCGCTGTGAGCTATTATGGTAATACATAATAGCATTAGTTTCTTCGGCTGTATCATTGGAATTTCAATGAATGCAGCTATAGCATCGTCCATATTGTTGAATAGATGAGAACGCAAAATCTTTATTTGCACATCTTTATTTAGGCAATTTTTCTTCATTGCTGATACAGCCTGTATGGTACTTAATGATTTAGCTTGTTCTAGGGTATATTCTTTTCAATATATGCTCCTTCTAGAGACTTAGCTAATTTCTATTTCCAGAGTATAGAAGTTAGGTGTTTTGTTTTCTGCAAAAGATTCAATTATCTTGCAGATATATTTCAATTTACTCTTACTTTACGTTATTATTTGATCAACCGTGTTCTCATTGCTTATTATATTTCTAGCTGGCCTTTTAGTTCTGTTTTTAAAGACACAGCTAAGATTTCATGTGCGCCCTGTATTGTTTTTATAATTTCCAATGCATCTATGAAACTACGTAGGTCTTCAGCTTTACCGCTGAAGGCCGGTATAATCTTTGAGGCAGTGTTTAAAAATTCAATATTGGTTTCCTCCATGACTACTAATTTTTGTTTAATAACGCTGGAGATCGTGTCGGAATCTGACCAATAATTATTTTCTGCCCTTTGGGGTAACTATATTACCACAAGTATAGTTAGATCTTGTAGATCTGTTTTTTGACTTTCTGATTCGTATCCCTCTGTTGAATCTATATTTTCCTGGTCTTTATTTAGTTCTTCACTAGGCCTAACTGTCAAAGAGGTATTTAAGATAGTCGGTATCGTTATATCTAGATTATACCTTCTTCGGACTGATACTAAATTTGATCGAAATTTGATCGAAATTTGATCAATAATTTATATACTAATGACCAGTGTGATTGATTTAGCTATTCCCTGTCGTTATGTATTAGTTTTCGTGCTTCATTAAAACACTCTAATAATATCTTTGAATGTTTGCTGATAGTGCCAGTAAGAATATTTATATTTTGTGAGAGACATTTATAATAATTATCGAATTTTTTCTTAATGTCTTGTAATATGGCATATATCTGTTGCCATTCTATATATAATACTTAACTGCGTGATAAGTCGTTTTATGATCTTCCGGATTAAGTCTTCAATTCATGTATATTTCTAATATCTCTGTGGATAGTTGTCTAACTCCTGATCTTATAATACCTTAGTTATTCTTAAATTATGTATCATTAAAATAAACATTTTTGTAATTTTAGTTTTATTCTTTCATATTGGAATATGTGTTAACAATTTTCTTATAACATTGTGCACAATTTGTTTTTATAACAATCGTAACTGATTACAATTATTATTTTTTTTTTTCATTTAGATCTTTTTTAGATCATTCGCCTTGCTTAAATACTTCTTTTTCAAATACTTATTGTGTACTTTGTAAATTGTGAACAATAGATTCGTGCTTCATTAAAGCACTCTAATAATATCTTTGCATGTTTGTTGATAGCGTCAGTAAGAATATTTATATTTTGTGAGAGACATTTATAATATTTGTCGAATTTTTTCTTAATGTCTTGTAATATGGCATATATCTGTTGCCATTCCATATATAATACTTAACTGCGTGATAAGTCGTTTCATGATCTTCCGGATCAAATCTTAAATTCATATATATTTCTAATATCTCTGTGGATAGTTGTCTAACTCCTGATCTTATAATACCTTAGTTATTCTTAAATTATGTATCATTAAAATAAACATTTTTGTAGTTTTAGTTTTATTCTTTCATATTGGAATATGTGTTAACAATTTTCTTATAACATTGTGCACAATTTGTTTTTATAACAATAGTTACTGATTATAATTATTATTTTATTTTCAGTTAGATCTGTTTTAGATCATTCGCCTTGCTTAAATATTTCTTTTTCATCTACTTATTGTGTACTTTGTAAATTGTGAACAATAGATTATTATGACTATTCCGAATAATAACGTTGTTATAATAGTTAGATCTTGATTCTCTACTGCCACCTTATTTATAGGATTGGCAGTGGAGTCCACTGTTTTTGTATCTAGTAAACCCATTTTTGGGGGTGATATATTTAATATATATTTTGTATTTTAAAATGATTCGAAATTTTAAAAAACATTTGCTAATTCTGTTGTTATTCATTCATATAAATTTAAAAATTTAAATGCAAAAATTATTTCACTTTTTTACTTTTGTATACAAATTTTTTGGTACGTTTGTGTATGGTTTTCCGGCCACACTCTAATTGGGCAACTTTTATGTCGCTCAATTGTACATTAGGTTTTAAATTAATATAAAAATTATTATGTTTATTATGGGTCATTATGAAATGTAGACAATATAGCTTCTTTTTCTTTCTCTTTTTCTCTTAGGGTCACCGGGTTGAATTCTTAATGAATTCAATATTTTATTGCTCATTGAAACTTGTTTCAAGATATTTACCCACGGTGCCACTTTGAGTTGGCTGATTTGATGCATACCGGCTTGTATTTCTTTGGAAGAACTGACCTAAGTCAAGCATTCCATTAGTATACAAATCGCAAACATCATATCTTGCAGTAATATCTTGCCAGGTCACTACATTCCGTACTTCGTCATTGTTGATGACTTCATATATGTTGGGCTTTGAAACTTGTTTATAGATTGCCAAGGCAATTTTATTTCTTTATCTCCTGCGCAGGATTTTTGTCTACTTTGATATCTGGTAGTGACTTTTATTATATTTCTAGTAATGCCTTGTAGATCTTTGATGGTTATTCTTGATAACGCATCAGCTACATAATTGTCTTTTCCCTTCAGTTAATCGTTTGTGAAGTCGTATTCTTCTAATTCGAGTCGCATGCTTGTTAATTTTGAACTAGGACTGATCATTGAAAACAAATAAGTTAATGGTCTGTGGTCTGTTCCGACTGTAAAATGGTTGCCATAAATATATGGTCGAAAATGGGTAATTGCTGCTAGTTCTTGTTTTATTGTACTTCCATTACTTTCGCCCTTAGTAAATTACCGTGATGCATAATTATTGGAAGTTTAAGTAAGAATATTTATATTTTGTGATTTTGAGTTAAACCTGCTTTACAAGCTTGTTTACTTGCATCAGTTATTATTCAAAATTCTTTGCTGAAATATGGATATTGTAATAATGTTGGGCTCATTACATTTTTTCTTAGATAATCGAAAGTTTGTTGATATTGATGTATCCATACGAATTATTCGTTCTTTTTACATAAATTTGTAATGTGGCGGAAATAAACTGCGATTTTTTAAATAATTCTTCTATATTAATTGCAAACTGCAACGAATCTTCTAGCGCTGTCCACATCATGTGGGACTGGATACTTTTTATGACATCGAATTTTTTATCATCTGGCAAGATTTATTTATCTATATTTGCAAGGATGCAATTTAAGATTCAATTCCCTACTTTTGTCAAAAACATCTGTTAAATTTTTAAGCATAAGTTTTTCGGAACAATCTATAACTATTAAATCATCCATGTAAAGGAATGCTTGAGAAGGTTTAAGTCCAGAGAATGCAATAGTCATCATTCTCTGAAATGAATTTGGCGCTATTTTTAAACCAAAAGATAATCGCGTAAAGTGATACGAGCTATTGCTCGTTGAAAAAGACGTTATTGTTCTTTAACTTTCTTCGAGTTTAATTTTATGAAAAACTGACATTAAGTCAAGGTTATGAACAATACTTTGCTCGACCTGGTTGATCTAGAATATCATCAATTCTAGAGAGCGGAAATTTATCTGACAAGATTTTTTTTTTTATTAATGTGACGATAATCAATTACCAATTGCCATTTCTTTTCTTCTGAGCCAGTAAGTGCTTCCTTTGTAACTAGTAAAAGGGGGCTATTGTATTCAGACACTGAGGGTTCGACTATTTTGTCGGAGATCAATTTTCCTACTTGTTTTTTATTTCTTCCTGGCTATGCGGGTCTTGATAGTTTTTAATATAAACGGGTTTAGTATCCTTCAATCTCAACTTTTGTTTATCAAATTTGTTGTTGTTATTGATTCGGTTTGAAGTACGAGTACATCACTATACTTGGTGCATAATTCTACTAATTGTGGTTTGAATTGTTTTCGACGTAAATACCAGGTTGAATTTCCTATACATTTTCCTATACATTCCTATATATAAATATACTATCTTCACTTGAAGTTAGTTCACCTTGTCTTGCTAAACTGTATGTTATTGGAACGCAAATTTGGATATTTCAACGTCTATTTTGCTATTCATGAAATTTATGCCTATTATTCCGTCACACGGTAAGGTGAAATTTTGATCGACTATATGAAAATGGTCAGGAATTATGTAGTTGTCTGCTTATAGCGCTATTGGAGCTAGACCTTTGGATTTTATGACTCCTTGACTTAAACCTTGAATGTCTATAGTGGTATTTAATTGCACGTCATTCTATATTATAAAATGAAATAAAATTGGAGCGCTATTGGAGCTAGACCTTTGGATTTTATGACTCCTTGACTTAAACCTTGAATGTCTATAGTGGTATTTAATTGCACGTCATTCTATATTATAAAATGAAACAAAATTGCGGAGTCAATTATTTTTGATTTTATAACTTCAATTCCAATGCTTTCTTCGTAGGGCCCCTTTGTCAGGTTTACCAATTTGATTGCTGTAATAAATCGTTGCAAATGTATTTTTTTCCATCAAATTTTGGAACTGCATGAGAAATTTCTTTTATGTATGCTCTTTGGGCAGCTAATTCGTTTATCATTGTAATACATTTTTTTTCTATTACACTAGAATTTAAGTCAGACTCTGAATCTTGTTCTGAGGGTTAAGACTGCTGGAATTGTTAGATCGCTTAAAACTTTTTCCTCTATATCGGTATTTGAATTGTTTACCGATTGAATCTCTTCCTGCTCTGTCGATTCAAGTTCTTGCTGATCTGTCGATTCAGGTTTTTCATTGTTAAAGAGGTATTTATAATTTGGAATTTGTATATCCCTCTTGTATTTCCCTTTTATTGATATCAAGTTTGATCGAAATCTGATTACAACTTTTTATACCTCTGAGCAGTGTTTAGGGCTTAATTTTTCGTTCTTGTCATGTGTTCGTATATGTGCTTCATTAAAGCATTCTACTAATATTTTTGCATGTTTTTTAACTGTAATCTCTTGAATGACTCTATTTTTTGTTAGTAACTTGTAATATTTATCAAATGTGTTTTTGATTTCAATCAGCAATATGGTTATTAGTTTCAACTCGGGTTGTGAAACCTGATGTCTGGGGCCTATGGGCTGAGGCGAAGCCGATGCTGATCATCGCACCGGCTGTTTCCAACAGCGAAAATGCAGCTTCTTTACTCACTGTTAAATAGTCGACTGCGGTTGTTGTTCTTGCCGTCGCTTGTTGTTGCTGCTGCCGTTGATGTTGTTGTTATTGTTACTGCTTCAGTTGTTATTGTCGCTGTTTTGCAATATATTCCATATTTTTTTAACTTGTTTTTAGCTAGTAAACGTTGTCATTTTTTAAATGTTTTATTTCTTTTTTTTTCACTTGTGCAGGTCTATTTAGACCCACTGCACGGTGGCCATATAATATCTCCGCTGCCATATTATATCTTTATTTCCATTAAAGCGAGAACGATAAGTTCTTTTTTTTTTTGTTTTTTTAGCGCCCACCTCCAGGCCAACCGGCCGAGGGGTGCATAACGAGCGACACGAATCGCGAAGACGGGGGTAAGTCGAATTTTCATTTAGGGTCTAAAAGAACACCCAAGTCATCAACTGAGTCTATCCGATCAAGGGGCATATCGTTTAGAAGGTACGATGTCTGAAGCGGTGTGCTACAACAAAACGACATAACTTTGCATTTAGACCACTTAAGATTTAGTAAGTTTACTTGACACCACGAATCAAGGTCAAAAGTCGTTGACGTTTAACTTCGTCGGCGTCGGTAGTACACGAGAATGGGATATTTTCTGAGACAGATCGTTGATAAATAAGGTCAAGAGAAGAGGACCGAGGTGACCCTAAGGAATTTTTAAGCCCTCTTAAGGGAGATCCAACTTATGAATAAGTAAGCAGTGGTTTACCGAGCCAAATGCTTTACTGAAGTCAATGTAAATAACGTCTGTTTGCATTTTGCTTCCAGAACGAAAGAAAGACTCATAATTCAAAGATAGATCAAAAAGCTTCCAAATCGGCTTACAAAGCGCATCAGGCCAGAATCTGAGAATACACACCGGAACGCCATCAGGACCAGGAAAAAAGTTTGGCTTAATAGACTTTAGTTCATTAAGCCATGAGCGTTCATTAACTAGGGGAGGTGGGGCTTATTAGACCTGTGCAAGGGTATATCTGATCATTACGAGTGGAATAAATGGTTTGGAAGAACTCTGCAAACAAATTGGCAATGCCTTGATCTGCATTTGCTTTAGTATTTATATAAAATAATGAAGAAGATAGGACAGATATTTTACGTTTTGAATTCACGAAATTATAAAATTGTTTTAGGTCCTGAGAAAAATGAACCCTACAGCGATGCAAATATGCTTTATAGCACTCGGAATTAATAACAGTGAACCTTGATCGAGCAGCAATATAACGCAAATATTCAAATAGTAACTTCCCCATACTTTGAACTTCTTAGAGAGTCTAAATTTAATATTTTCTAAATTAGACAACTGTGGAGTAAACCGGGGAGGCTAATTAAGCCTAACAGGACTACTGAACGAAACCAAATCCTTAAAAATGAAATGCAGAATTTTGTAAAAGAAGACTACCGCACTCTCTATATCTGTACAAGTGTACAAGTATGACCATCTGAATGAAGGATGACATTGTTAGGACTAGCGAAACCAGCCTTTCTAAATGAATATCTTCTATCTGAAAAGTTGGATATTACAGATACAGCAGGAATAGGAATATTCATAGTAACGTGAAATAATGGGTGAAACGGATCTTCAGGAAGAAAAAGCGGACTGACTCTAGAGGCCAATGAAATGGAAGGGTCAGAAGCAAATATAAATAAGGTCAATTCAAGTAGGCCGCCAACAAATTCGTGTTGCTTTGAGTTTATCAAATCGGCTGAGTCGATCACAGAGGGCCTTTTGTCATCACAGATATTGAAATCAGCAAAAACCAACCATTGATCAGTATTATAGCATAAAGACGATCCAAGTAAACATAAATATCAGAATGTGGAGGAATGTAAGATGTAGTTATAAAGACAGAAAAACATTTAAGAGACACTTTAGTTCATATAAATTCAATTACGTTTGGAAACTTAAGCAGTATTATTTCCGACAAAAGGCCGAAATCAACAGCAATCAATACGCCAGCACCCGGAGGAGCAATCAATCTATAGGCAGTATAATTATTATGAAAGATTGCAGAGTCTAAGATATCGGGTTTTAACCAAGTTTCTGTAAAAATGAAAATATAAAAATCAAAAGATAGGCTATCAGTGTAAAGTTCAGAGAGTTTATATTTAAGGCCGCTCACATTTTGGTATGCAAGAAAAAAAGATGAAGTTAGTTTTTTGGAGCTATATTAGAGGGTACGGATTGTGCATCAGCAGGGAGTCTAAGGGGTTTTTAGTTCTAGCTTTACGACTAGATGCTCAGGGCAGAAACTTTTGTGACAGGTTGTATTAAACCAGTCGTCCGGAACACATATTTTGTAAGAAGCTTAAACCTAAACTTTTTTACTTTAATCCTCGAACTATGTAAATTAGTTTTGGCCTGTACATAGGCGGAAACATATTCTGATGTAGAATCTACGGCTAGTCTAGAAATAAAGACCATCTTCGGCTTTAGAATGCCGATGAGAGGTCCAGGTAGAGCAGCCACAGCAGTAGATATGCTGCTGTCGGACGAAGTCAACGATAATGAGGGCGCGACAGTTGAAAGTTCGATACGGGGTGCAATTTCCGACCGTTGCACAGACGAGAACCCTCAATTTCGGTGTTATTAATACTCTCAAGATTGACCGAAGGGCGTACCCCATTAAGGCGTCCACACTAGGCAGCCGCTGTACGGACTGGGGACTGTAAGTATCGAGCAGACTTGGAGTAACAAAGATATAAAATTGAGTATTTGGCTGAGGGGTTTTCGGCTCTATAACGACAGCGTTTATCCATACCAGTTTTACCCAGATCATTTACTTTCTTACGCTTAACAGATTCCATATTTAAAGATGTGAAGTTTGCCGCAAGCGCAATGACGTATTTAATTGTTTAAAGCCTACGTGGAGATCATTAAAGCGTTCCTTTGCGTTCCTTAAGAACGAACCCAACTCGGCTTCAGCAGGACGACACAACTCGCATGTAAGCCCGTGATTATTTGTAAAATAATTGCTTACACGGACCCTGATTTTGGCCGTTTGAATTGAATGGTGTTACGATAGAGCCAATAAAAGAGCATAGACTCGGAAAAATCAGCCTTGAAAGGCCAACTTTTTTTTTGTAGCAGTCAGCCATTGAAATTGAGAGCACAATAGGAAAGATGAACAATTTTTAAAATTTCTCACTGGATTGCTGGTAGCAGTAAACGACGACACAACAACAAGCAAACGATAAAATTTCTCACTGGGTGGGTAGCTGGCAGCAATATACCGGATTTGACACAAGCAAGCGCAAATGCAAAGACAACAACAAGGTAAGAAACAAGCAAGATAAGAGTCTAAAAATAGCATAAGCTTACAAAGAGATACGCAAGCAAAACAAGATCAACATGCAGCCCAAAAACATAACTAGAACTGCTACACTTGTATGATTATGCTTAAAGCAAGCAAAGCAAGAACAACAAACAGCACAAAAACAATACTACTACACTTGTATGCTTAAGTTTTTAGCTCAGCTTTTGGTTTAATTTGCACAATAAAAAGAAAAATTTAAAGAAGTCTTATCAAAAGCACTTAAAGGTTTTAAGTTAAAGCCGAAAACGAAATTAAGCACAACAAAAAAAAACTTGGATACAACTTAAAATTTGATACATGAACGCATAAATATACCACAATATGGAAGATTGACAAAGCAACCGTCTTGTGCGAAACTCAGAGAGCGAGTACTTCGAATGGGCTTTGTTTATTAAACTATAGAATTCATATCAAGTGTTCTTAGCCTAAGCTTCGTAATTGGTAAAAGCCGGCAGATACGTTAGCGCACAATATGTAACTTATATGTTCAGCGCTGATTGTAGCAAGAGAACGCGGGAAAATGTTATATACATACATAATGAGACGGTCGAGCATGCTAAACATGTTGACTCGGCACTTCCACTGCCCATTGTATACATGTGTGATCATATTAATTCGGTTTGAGTTATGCTTGGGAAGTTGGTGTACGTCAACATTGCAGCTAAGTGCTATAATGCGTTTGCTAGTACAGTACATGGTACAGTGTGTATTCTATATGTATGTTTGCTACAGTATATCACACACCAGATAAACCAGTGAATCAGTTCGCTTATCTATCGTATTTACGCTTATCGTGTAATACTTCTAAAAAAACAAAATTCCAAAAACTTAAAAAAACAAAACTCAGTGGAAATCTATTTATAGAACAGGCAACTGTTAACCATCTAACGGCAAGAAACAACAACAACTAATTCAAAAACAACAAAAAGCCATACAATGCGGGCTCCACCAGATCTAACACTCCACTATTCAAAAAAGAAAAATCAAAAACCCTAACTAATGTATGTATCATACCTAAATACCTAATCATGAAACGCACTGATGACAATAAAACGCTAGCAAATTATTCACCTTTCCAAATTAAAAAAACATTGATAACTTGTGCGGTGGTGAAGTGGAAGAGTGCAAACTCTTAGCAACCGGAGCATACGAAATAAAAACAAAAACTATGCAGCCTCCAAACTAATTCAATTAATTGCACTAGACAACCAAACGTTATTGAAAGAAAATACTAAAAAAAAAACAAGACAAACTCTAAGAAACCTGCTTAATAATACTAACTTTCGCAACAATCAACTTACCAGTAGATATTAAAATTGGTTACCATAAAGTTAACATACGCCCTTATATACCACTCCCACTGCCGCAATTGTAGCGAAATTGGACATCCTACCAAGTTATGCAAAAACGAAAAAATGTGCCTATACTGCGGAACACAGAAGATGAGAAATGCACCAACATCAAAAGCTGTATAAACTGTAAGGAAAGCATATTACAGACTTATCATCATCGTATATTCGATGGCAACTGCCCTACCTTTATCAAAAACAAAGAAATACAAGCCTTACGTACCATCGAAAAGACGAAAGAAACACACCAATTATACAATGAAAGGCAAAAACTTCAACAAGCCACTTATGCAGCAACAAGTCAACTGACAACACAACAACATCAACCTCCAAGTTTAAAGCAGCATCGTAACCCAAATGACACCACCATTAAAGTATTACAATACGAAGACTTCAGCACAAGCGTCTCAACGTCAACATCATCAAAAACAAATACCTACCTGCCCACCTCATCTCAACTTAACCCCAAATAATTAATGAAAGTAAGCTTAGAATATTCCACAAAAACAATAACAATTCAACATTAATAACCCCACTTAAATCTAAAATTTTCAAAAAATAAAAAAACGTACATAATTCTAGCAACCTAAAAGACGAACCAGAAATGATCATAAAGGACGATTCAACATAGCAATTCTGGTATAATCACACAGCACAGCGGCTAATTACTCACCTCGACCTCACCCACTGCTCCCCCGAATTATTCCCTAATACTGGAAAGCATTAGAAGGCTTCTATGGCAACGATCACTCACCCATCATTACAAAACTATTTTTGTTAACTCTACGAACAATCCAAAATACATACCACGGTTGGTAACCGACAAAGCAGTGTGGACTCTGTCTGTAAACAATGAAACAGCCACCATACAGAAAATCATTCGCACTGCAGCTCACTTTGCAATCCCCCAATTATTCCCACACAAACACCTAAGAAACGTTCCCTGGTGGAACAATCAACTCCTTCTGCGTAGAATAAATAAGGTATTGTCATGGAGAAAACTGAAAAAGAACATTAACACAGAAAACATAATTGGATACAAACGAGACAACGCCTTATTTCGACGCACACTAAAAATAGCTAAAAAAGAAAGCACCAACACACTCACCTCAAAAATAAATCCACAAACATTCGACGCTTTTGTGGCCTTGATCCGTCGAAGAGCATCCGCTGTATATACAACCCAAAATCATCGCAATACTCAACCGACACATCCGAAATCGCAAACATGCTTTGCAAAAATTGGTCAGACACAGCTAATGACTCCAACTTCCCGGCACCCTGCTCGGCCGCTAAACAAGCAATATTAGCGGCAAATCCTACCGTCACCTACAATAAAAATGCATTAGCTATTGAAGGCGATATTTCAACGCTTGAATTCAATTTTAATATACTCCCTAACTGGCAAAACACCCGGACTAGATAGAATCAACTACGCAATGACAAAGAACATAGACAAACCCTCACATAATACACCTACAAAACGATATCCTTAACAACTACATCCCATTCTCCTCAAAAACTGAAGTTAACTCATTCCGATATATATTGCCAAACCCCTGTCTATCAAAAGTATTGGACAACAACAACATAAGCAACAGTCAAGTTGGTTTCAAGAAAGGCAAATCAACTATGGATAGTCTTCTTCTCGTAGACCATCTCATAGCTAGAACGCTCTCAAAAAGAAGCCACTCAATAATTTCACTTGACTTCGCCAAAGCTTTCGGCAAAATAGGATTACACACTATACTCGAACAACTAAAAATATGGCAAATCGGACCCAAAATATACAACTACGTTAAAAACTTCATAACTAACAGAAAAATTATTACTAAAATAGGACAAAATTACTCAACAGCGCAACCACTACACAATGGCATTCCACAAGGCTCCCCCTCTCTGTAATTCTCTTTATCAAAGCATACAACAAACTGACCTCTACCGTATCTTTGCATAAAAACATTCAAGTTAGCGCATATGCGTCAACCTAATCTTTAAAATCCCTAACTCCAAAAACCAAACCATCGATCTAACCCTACTGTTTTCCCAAATATCAGAATGGTGCGAATACTCCGGAGCCCAGTTATCAACAACAAAATGTAAACACCCACATATTTGTCGCAAACACAACTGCTCTCGTCCGTACGGGCAAACTCCAGCTAACAAACGTTAGCAGCATAAAACTCCTTGGTATCATATTTTACAACAGATACAACTGAAATGCTCACGTAAAATCCTTAAGAACTTCGCTAGACAAAAAACAACATTATAAATTGCCTTTCCAACTCAAAATTCAACTGCCACACATCTTCCCTAATCAACGTCACCAATGCTATAATAATCTCAAAAATCTATTACTGCCTCCGCTTGTTTGGCTCAGCGCCCCAGAGTACCACCCGACCCGTCAATTCAATTACCAATTCCTCAATAAGGCTAGCACTCGGCCCTTTCAGAACTACTCCAGTCAATAGCATGCTATATGAGACACAAATGCCTCCACCACACATAAGAAACCAAATCGCAACAGCTAAACTCTGTAAGTCAATAATAAATTCACACAACTCCCCTAACTTAAACCTAATAAAAAACTACAAAACTCGAAAGAAATTTAAATACGAATCAACAATAGATAGAATCATCAGCACTGCAAGAAACCTCGGTATTCCGCTCACACTTTTTCCCCAAAACCCCTTAATACATACCCCCCATGGCACCTACACAGAATTTCAAAATCGACTGTCCCTTCAGAGAGTACCCAAAAACCTCAACCCAACCTCATACATACAGAAAACTGTTTCAAGAAATCCATGACAACAACAAAAAAAAAAAACAAAACAATCTTCACAGATGGCTCACAAATTAACAATATTACAGCATATGCAATAAGCAGTTTTTTCAGCTGAAGCCATTGCAATTACAGAAGCCCTCAATATTTTCAAAAACAAACCAGGCAAAATACTCAATATATACTGACTCCCTTTTAAATTTCCCCAAACTACAACTTCCAAGACTTTAAAAAATACCTAAAAAAACACTCTCTGTACAGAAACAAAAAAATAGTTTGCACAACGCATCCGATTGGTATCAATCTATTCATCTAAATATTACCCACACCTCAAACTTAGATCATAATAACAAAATGTCAAGATACGACCAAATTAAAATTAGAAGGCTCAGGCTTGGCCATACCAACGTGACACACCAACACTACCTAAACCGGTCATCAGACAATACATGTACATTCTGCCCATATCCTAAAAGAATGTCCGTCTCTCAAAACATCGTACGCCCAAATATTTAAAAATAAAGACCCCATACAGTTGTTATCTCAACCCACACCAAAAAATGCTACAATTATTTTAAAGTTCCTAAGACAAACAAATATTATAAATAAAATCTATACGTAACAGAGTCGTATAAGTTAACTGTATATAATTAAATAAACCAATGAATATTGTCCACACGGATATTTAGACTTTAAGGAAAGGCGTAAAGATGGTGTCTTTTGCTCCCAAGTATACCCACGATCATGGAAACGATCACTAAAAAATGGAATGAAATAGAAAAGCATACTAATATAAAAAATAAGCTTTTCTTTAACATAATCGAATTTTGCTCTTCGGATAATTCTATTTCAATGGTCTCTATAGTCAGTCTGCTTTTGCAGACCCGCGTCCTGAAGACACGTTTCACCCATCAGTACACATTACTATGGTATCTGCGGTATCTGCTTCTTCCAACTTAAAAGCTAAAACATATTCATTTAGAAAGGCTGAATTCGCTAGTCTTGACAATGTCATCCTTCAATCAGACTGGTCATACTTGTACACTTGTACAGATATGAACAGTGCAGTAGACTTCTTTTACAAAATTCTTTACTTCATTTTCAAGGATTTGGTTCAGTTCAGTAGTCCTGTTACGCTTACTAAGACTACCTGGCTTACTCCACACTTCTTTCATTCAAAAAAATCAAATATAGACTCTTTAAGAAGTTCAAGATCTCGGGAAAGTCCTCTGACTATTTGTGTTATATTGCTGCGCGATCAAGGTTCACTTTCATTAATTCCGAGTGCTATAAAGCATATTTGCATCGCTGTAGGGTACAATTTTCTCATTACCCAAAACAATATCATAATTTTGTTAATTCAAAACGTAAAATATCTGTCCTGTCTTCTTCATTATTTCATATAAATAATAAAGCAAATAATGATCAAGGCATTGCCAATTTGTTTGCAGAGTTCTTTCAAAACACTTATTCCTCTCTAATGTATCTTTCTGATCAGATATACCCTTACACAGGTCAAATAAGCCCCACCTCCCCTAGATACTGAAAGCTCATGGCTTAATCAACTTAAGTCTATTAAGCTTTTCCTGGTCCTGATGGTGTTCCGGGGTGTATTCTCATGATTCTGCGCTGATGCGCTTTGTAGCTTTGAAAGCTTTTTGATCTATCTTTGAATTCGGAGTCTCTTCTTTCTTTCTGGAAGGAGTCGTTTATTGCAACATTCTGGTGGTTTAATGATTTCATCTGTTCAGGTCGTCTACCCCCCTTAATTTACTAGAATTTTCTTCTTTTGTAATACAAGTATTTAAGAATGAAATGCAAACTGACGTCATTTACACTGACTTCAGTAGAGCGTTTGATTCGGTAAATCACTGTTTAGTTATTCATAAGTTGGATCTCGTTGGTTTCCCATCCTTTCTTCTTAAGTGGATTTCCAACTACCTCAATCTCAGCACTCAGAAAGTTCTTTTTAATGACTCTTGCCCTATGCCTCTTAGGGGTAACTCGTTCTGTCATAGCACACCGCTTCAGGCATCGTACCTTCTTAACGAGTAAATCGACTCAGTTGATGACGTTTGTGTTCTTTTAGACCCTAAATTGAAATTCTATTTACACATTTAATTTACGGTGAATAAGGCTGTGGGTGTTCAAGCGGTGGTCCAAGCAATTTGATGAACTTTATGCAACTCAACTACTGTATACTTCTCTGGTTCGACCTATTTTGGAGTACGCATAGTGTGTTTTTTGTCCACAATACAGAAATTACCAGGACCGCGTTGAGTCTCTTCAAAAGAACTATTTTACTGTTTGCTCTCCGTGGCTTGAATTGGAATCCCAATTGCCAAAAGTGTTAAATTATCGTTCCACAAGGTTTTCATATCGCCCCTGCGAGCCATCATTCGCAGAACTGCTATGATGCATGAGTCGCTATACAGAGATGCCTCTTCGAGATATACTGCTCTTGTTCTTAAGCAGGTGAATTGGACTCCATACCTCTTCCAAAGGGTTTTCGTATGCCTCCCGCTATTGCCTCTACCATCTTTTGTGTAAGACGTTCTGAAATAATCTACCCCGGCAGATATGAATGGTGTTTGCATAATGGTAAATATCGCTTTTGGTAACCATCCCATTTTCGGTTGCATTGGTTTAGATTTTCTCAATTCGCAATCGTAGATCATTTATCCATTCCTGACATTTTTTACATTTGATTTGATGATGTCATGCCATTTGATGATGTCATCCCATCCTATGCCGGTCTTCCAAATGTCGCGCATTAAGATGCGTCACCAAGCCTAAAGGGTCATAAACTAAATATACTGCAGCAAAGACCTTTAGTTTTGTTGGCAACGTTCAAAAGATTTTCTCTAATACTTGACATAGTTCAAGTAGAAAAGCAAAATATATCTTTTTTTTATCGGGACGTTGACGAACAATGCGCTGCACGTTCAAGTGGACCCACGATACCAAGACAAGGCTCTTGTTCCGCGAGAAGCCCACGCTAGAAGCTATCACCTCCCGTCCAATTGCGAAGACGGGGGAAAAAATACGCGGACTCACTCACTCACTTTCAATGAAAGTAAAAAACAATAAACCATAAACAATTTACATTATCTTGAACATACTCATTTGTGGTCCTCTTGCTTCCTTTATTGAGGACACCAAACGTACGATGCGTACTCTAAATTAGGTCGGACCAAAGAAAAATACAGTAGTTTAGTAGTATAAGGATCATCAAATTCCTTCGACCATCGCTTGATAAAACCCATAGCTCCTACAGCCTTATTGACGGTAATTGAAATGTGTAAATCGAATTTCTATTTAGGATCTAAAAGAACACCAAGTCATCAACTGAGCCGATCCGATCAAGGGTCATATCGATAAGAAGGTATGATGTCTGAAGCGGTGTGCTACGACAAAACGACATAACTTTGCATTTAGAAACAACAAATTGTAGTAAGTTGACCTAACACCACGATTGGGAAAAATCAAGGTCATCTTGCAGAATAAAGTGAGAGGAAGAGTCGTTGAAGGACCAACAAAGTTTAACGTCGTCAGCGAACATAAGTACACGAGAGTGGGATGGAACCTGAGGCAGTTCGTTGATAAATCTGGTGAAGAGAAGGAGACCGAGGTGGCCACCCTTCGGTACCTCTGATGTAACTCTAAGGGGCTTAGTGTAAGAGTTATTAAGAGGATCTTTCTGGAATCTGAGATTAAGGTAGTCTGAAATCCACTTAATAAGATGGAATCGGAAACCAAGAAGATCCAAGATATACTTACAGAGTCAAATGCTTTGCAGACGTCAGATAAATGACGTCAGTTTGCATTTGATTCTTAAGTCCTTGTATTACAAAGAAGAAAATTCTAGTAAATTAGTGGTGTTGGACCTACAATTCATAAGCCCATGCTGAACAGATGAAGTTATTGAACCACAAGAGTGTTGTAACTGTGAAGTTAATATTTTTTCAAAAAGCTTACGGATAACAGACAATTTTTTATATGTTTCTGTAGTTTTGGGCATCCGAGTTTGGGCATCTGAGGATTCCCTCCCTGAACGCCAGCAGGACCAAGAAAAAAGTTAGGCTTAACAGACTTCATCAAGCAAAGAGCTTTCAGTAACTAGGGAAGGTGGGGTCTTATTAGCCCTGTGTAAGTTATTAAGATATATTAGATCAGAACGATACTTAAGAGAGAAATAAGTTGTTTGAAAGAACTCTACAAACAAGTTGGCAATGCCTTGATCTGTATTCGCTTTAGTATTTATATAAAACAATGCAGAAGGTATTATAAATATTTTACGTTTTGAATTAACAAATTTATAAAATTGTTTTGGGTCCTGAGAAAGTTAAATAGTTAAATTTAATAGCTATGCAAACATGCTTTATAGCACTCGGAATTAATGATAGTGAACCTTGAACGAGCAGCACTATAACACAAATAGTCAGAGGACCATCCCGAGATCTTGAACTTCTTAGAGTCTAGATTTGATATCTTTAAATTAAAGAACTGTGGAGCAAACCAGGGAGGCTTATTAAGCCAAACAGGACTACTAAACGGAACCAAATCCTCGAAAGTGGAATAAAGAATTTTGTAAAAGAAGTCTACCGTACTGCCCGCATCTGTACAAGTGTAATGGGATTGAGAGATAACATTGTTAAGGGTAGCAAAATCAGCCTTTCTAAATGAATATGTTCTATCTGACAAGTTGGAAGAAGGAGATACCGCAGGAATTGGAATATCTATTGTAACGTGTAATGATGGGTGAAACGGGTCTTCCAGAAGCAAAAGCGGACTGACTCTAGAGACCACTGAAATGGAAGGGTCAGAAGCAAATATCAAATCAAGTTGGCGATTCAATGAGTTTGCTACAAAATTAACTTAAAATAAGAACAATTCAAGTATGCCGTCGACAAATTCGTTTTTCCTTGAAGGTATCAAACTGGCTGAGTCAATCACAGAGGGCCATTGGGCATCACAGATATTGAAATCAGCAAAAACCAACCATTGATCAGTATCAGAAAGCATTGACGCGATCAATTGAATAGCATAAAGATGATCCAAGTAAACATAAATATCAGAAAGTGGAGGAATAGAAGAGGCAGTAATAATGACAGAAAAAGGTTTAAGAGACACTTTAGTTCATAAAAGTTCAATTACGTTTAGAAACTTAAGCAGTATTATTTCCGACAAAAGGCCGAAATAAACAGCAATCAATACGCCACCACGCTAAAGGGAGGGACGATCAATCTACAGGCAGTATAATTATTATGAAGGATTGCAGAGTCTAAGATATCGGGTTTTAACCAAGTTTCTGTAAAAATTCAAATATAAAAATCAGAAGATAGATTGGAAGGCAAAAAAATAGCTTAAGTTACTTTTTTGGAGCTATATTAGAGAGGGTACAGGTTTTGTGGCAGCATTAAGTCTGATCGGTCTCCGATTTCTAGATCTAGCTTTAAACTCCTTCAAGACTAGGTGCTCAGGCCAGAAATTTTTTTGACAGATTGTGTCAAAACAGTCGTCTGGAACACCTATCTTGAAAGAAGCTATATTGCGCCTAACATTAAGCCTAAGCTTTTCTACCTTAATCCTCGCACTATATAAACTAGTTTTGGCCTATACCTACATTTCGGGCGTCCCATATAGCTCCGAGAACCTTTTGCGAGATAACTGCCTTATCACTGATTGTTGTGCTATCGTTTGGACCATGTAAGTGTGTTGTAATATTTGAAAAACTTCTTGGCTGTTTGAAATAAAGTTTCTTATTTCGAAATAATTTCGCTACTGCATGAATTTGTGTTACGGCTTTTATGACTTTGACTGATTCTTCGAAATGCGGTTTTGAGTCCAGTTATCTACGTAATGATTTTCAATTATAGATTTAACAGCTTCTGGCTTCAAATATAAGAATTGCTAGGCTATATGATTTTTAACTAATTTAGCAAGGAACTTTGAATAATATCATTGATTTCATTTCATAACCGTTGGCTGCTCCTTTACTTTTAATTCTTTCCAAAGGAAGCATTATGCTGTTGTATCATCATTTGCAATTTTAACTCTGTTGAACGTCCCTTTTATGTCCGACCCGTAAGCAATATGGTGTAAGCTGAACCGCAACAGTGCCCGTACAATACGTAAGCCAGTCATAACCTGTTAACAATTGTTTATTTAAGGGTCAACCTTTGTATTCTTCCGCGCTTCATATACAAGTCTCACTTTTCCAGGTTTTTTTGGATCGAGCACTGCAAAATGCGTCAGAAATGAAAGCTTTGCCGACTCAAACACTTGATGGCATAGCCAGTTACAAGAAGTCTATACATTTCCTTCTGATAAGCATATCCAGGTATGCTCGTTGCTCTGCCATGGGTCTTCTATTAGATGAATGTTGTCATCTTTCCACTGTAACTTAGTTTGGTAATGATCATAAACTTTTATTATCGATGAAAATATTCTGTTAATTGCCGATTGCTCCTCTGTTGGTTTAGTTTTGTTTACTTTAGTTGCACAGACACCAAATCCTTCCCAGCTGACTTGCCTTTTCAGCATATCCTGCAGATATTTTCCACTTATTTGGCAGCATACATAGTTAAGTCCAGGTTTAATTACTTTTATGCAGTTTTGTTTTTGACATAATTGGGCCCAATCATAAGCATCGTTTTGGGATCGTGGGTTTGTGCACATTTGCCATTTCTGCCATTTGCCAATCCAACCAAAACTCTTGGTCTTGCGAGATGGGTTCCCCAATGTAAATGTTCAGTGTCTAGCATAACAAATCGGGCATCAATAATGGATATTACGCAACAAGCGGTCTCCGACTCTCAAGAAGAATGGGTTTAATTTCTGATACGATTGCTTGAGTGCCATAGATTTGATTAGTTATTTTATTTCTGCTGCAAATTCCAAATGTTGTACAACGTAATTAATAACAAACAAGTAAGAACGCTATTATCGATATTGAACACACTCAAAAGTATCAAAAAAGTGTTTTTTTTTTTTATTGGAAGGCGGGGTGTTCTCATACAAAATGTTTTTTTATTAAAATTTTGTCTACAATTATTATCCGATCTTAACAAAGCTCGGCAAATCGGTAGATTATGTGCATATACATATACAAAAGCTTCAACTAAATGAGTTGAAATTTGTGGAAGATATAAGGTTTTGCGGTTGCGTGAGGCGGGAGGGGCGTGGCAAAATTTTTAATCAAACTTGATCTGACAAGGGGAGTCTACATACCAAATTGGGTCTCTATACCTTATAATGTCTTCGAGAGCTAGGTGTTCATACGGACGAACATGCGGACATGGTGAGATCAGCTCGACTATTGATGCTGATTAAGAATATATATACATGCATTTGCACGAATACAATATACTCGTTTAAAAGATATATAAAAGATATATCAAATCTTGGCACTTTTTTTTCATTATCACACCTATCTTGCACTTCACACAACCACTGCTCGTGGATGTCATGGATGCGGTTTGGGTCTCTCTAGCTTTTACAGTCTCCGAGATCTAGGTGTTCATACGGACTGACAGACGGACATGGCTAAATAGACTCGGCTGTTGATGCTGATTAAGAATATATATATTTTATGGGGTCTTACGCGCCTGTTACATACATTTGCACCAATACAATGCACTTGTTTACTAGAGAACGAGTATAAAAATTCAAATTTCAGTTCTTATGAGATTAGTACCAACGAGCTTAGTAGCGTGATCCGTTCCGATAAATAGGTCGCGATATATAAGCTACTACTCTCAACACCTTGTGATATGCTGATGAATTTTCTATTAATCGTAATAAGCGCCCTTGATCTTCAGTCGAGCAACTATGAGATACTAGATCTGCAGGATTCTGCAATGAATCCCACAAAAAAAATGACTTTGAATTTTAAAATTAATGAGATTTGCGAACTTTTCCCACCATTTAAATAAAAAGTGTGCTGTGCACAATTCAAAACGGGGCAAAGACTTTGCTTTTAACTGTGCCACGTCGACTTTGCAATGAATAACTAGACTGTCGTTCCATGCTTTTTCTTGACTCTAACATAAATACAAGATTAATACGCTTCAGTGGATGCATCAGCAAATCCGTGTATCTCATTGTTGGCAGGTTTTGTAATTCAAATATATCGAGGTAAAGAAATGTAATCTATTTGTGAATAACTATTCTTTATCGACTCAAACTTTTTCTTCACCTGGTTCAGTGAATCCAAATTGTTCGAAAACAGATGTTAGCTCTTCTTATAGCTGGCGTAACTCTGCAATATTCTCTACGCATGACAGAAGTTCGTCTAAAAAACGTAAAAAAAAGTTGGCCAACAACTTGGCTCCTATGGGATGCAAATTCGTTTGTAATTCGCTTAAATACTTTAGATACATTTTTGCTAAGAACCTACCCTATGTCACAGTATTTAATCAATAAAATTGAATATATTCGTTCGGTAACTCTCGCCAGACCATCAATTGGGAGTTCCACTCTACGGTACATTTTAGTAATATGTGCAGTAAGTGCGTATTGCGAAAATGAAAGCGGAATAGTGTGGTATGGAATGGAATAAAAGTAAGATACATTGTAAGTAATATACATTGCCTGAACCTCCTTGTCCTTGTTCATTCTTCGTTCACATGACAAGAATCGAAGTTTAGCGGTCTCGTTTGCCCTAGCCAATTTGGACTTGATTTGAATGGCAACGACAAAAAATATCTCTACAAATTTTGTTGGGCTTGCAAAACAGAGGATCTGCAAGATCAATGGTTTCGAGCACGACCACATTTGATGCCGTGCGTTCCGGTTGGTATCTCGATATTGACTTCAAGAGACCTTACTCTGTAGTAATCATAAAAGAACTTACTCGTGAAGCTATATAAATTTGAGCGGTTTATGAACAGCTGATTGACATTTTCTTATACCCCACAAGCTGATTTCCTTTCTCGCCCTAGTAAGTTCACCTGAATTTTCTCCTGTTGCATTATGCGACGAACAAGTTTGATTTGGTGAGAAAGTTGGTTCTGACGATATATAATCTTGAATAACAGCCAGTGTTGACGATGATGAAGTTTGGTTTGAAATACCGGCCTTTGCTGACGTTGACGGACCAGGCAAAGTTATTTGTGCAAAAGTTGATGCATATCAGTGCGCCATACTCGATACAACGATAAATCACTATGACTAGGCTTTCAAATATACCTTTAAAGTTTTTGTATTCTGAATAGCTTCACTAAATTTAGGTAATCTTATATGAGGCAAACGTTTGATATGACCAAATGTATTGTCTAATTGGGATCTATTCGTTTTGCAGATATTGATGGGTTTCCAATAGACGATATACTGATCTCTTATAATTTTCCTCGTGACATCAAATCTAGATTTGTGTTATCAAATCCATGTCAAAGCAGTTTCTACATAACGATTAAATGTTTTAATCGGCTGTCTAATTCAAACTGTTCTATCGTATTTATTTAATCTTAGTTTGGACCAGGAACCGTACATCCGTATGAACACCTAGATCTCTGAGACTATAAGTGCTAGAGTCACCAAATTTGGTATGTAGGCTGTTCTTGTGGCGCGTCAGATCAAGTGTACGATTATCTTTTAGTTGGAATATCGACTATAGCGTTCTTTCTTGTTTCAATAAGTTTTTATTATATTTTTCTGTTTTACATGGAAAATTACAATTTATCTGTGATGAAGTACACTTTTTATCGTCACACAAAAAATCACACATTTATTTAGTATTTTAGGTGGAAAAACTTAAAAACACATACTATGCAGCTTCCTTCTGGCTCTACATACAAAAATCTACATAATAAAATCGGATTTTATTGCCGGATCTTTATCAAATTCCAATTTTAATATATGTTAAGTGTCGAAATATACATATGTTAAAAAATTAGAATCATAATATTTATATTATCGCTAATAATTATTATAAGTATCTTTAAAGCTATTATGATTATAATCGCTTTAATTGATTTGCAGTTGTTAAGGGTAAGACAGAAAAAAAGTTAAGTGTACGTAAAGTGTATGCAGGTTCTTAAATATAAAATATCGCATTCTTAGTTTTAATGGTCTCCGAGATATGTGCGTTTGTTTACATTGGGTTATATGGGCGGTACCAGTGGGCGTGGTCGGATCGGTCTGCATTTTTTCCGAGATGTATATGAAATATGCCACGTTACAGCGTTGAAACAAAGTTTGTTTAGTTTATGCAAAAAATTTAGCTTTTCCGACCACTGGTCACTTGCCAGATAAACCTGTCACTAATTCTTCAAATATTCAGTTTAGCCCAGTCAGGGGCACCAAAATATCTAGCCAAATATGATATTAGACGATACCAAACGAATTCTACTCTACGCAGCAACTTATTCGTGGCGATCACGGATATAAAGAATTAGTTCGATTGACTTCCAAATAGCAAGTGTTTAATGGTTTTATATACAGCTGAAAGCTAAGCCTTTCATGTGGGCATTAGCATGGAGAGAATTCAAGTTCACATAAATGAGAGTGAGATTAGCACAATGCGAAAATTAACTAATATACTGCAATTAGATTAAAATTATGAGTGTTATGTAAGTGTTTAACATTAACTGATATTTAAATTCAATTATGTGTCAACAAAATGATCTACCAGCTGTTTTAAAATCAATAAAAAAAAACGTACAGTTTCTTTCCTCGCCTTAAATACGACTCAGCGATGGTGTGAATAGAAAAGATATTATTTTCTGTCGAGAAACCCTTTCTAAAAACGTCTTGATGTTTTCTTAAAAGAGCATTCTTCTTTACCCATATTGTAAGCCTTTTCAGTAATATTGTAGAATACAGTTTCGCTGTTAAGTTTTGGAAGAAAAAACCTGGGTAATTTTCTGCGCTCGCATTTAGTTAAATATTGGAAAAATAATTGCTGTTTTGAAACCATTTGGAGCCTGTTATAGTATATAAATTCTGTAGGTATTCGTTCTTCCTCTGGGGCTTTTTAAGTTTAGGGCTATTGATGGCTGCCTGTACCTCTTCAGTTGTTATGTCCAGTAAAGCATCTTCAATATGCCGTGTGGCGTAGCTGGGTCTTGTCATAAATAAAATATTGTGCTACGGTTTCAGCGTTCAGTTTGAGGTTTCTTGAGAATACTGTATTATTTAGCTCACGTAGAGTATTTCAGAAGGTTTTATCGTCGTTATACTACAATGTATGACCGGCTTCGCAGCGCAATTTGTATGTGTTCTTTTGATACTTTTCCCAGTCCTGCTGTGTTCTCGATTCAGTTGCTATTCTTAACCGCTGTGTAAATGACGCATGAATGTTCATGAATGGCCGAGGGCCGCTGCCGCATAACAAGCAACAAGAAAAGCGGGAACTGAAAAAAACACTGACGAACGATAAACTGTTTATTTTATCTACATGCTAATTGCGTTAGTATAGATGTTTTACTTGAGTTAAGGGAATTATTAATGGCCTGATCTGATCAAGATTGGACAACTATATATATATATATATATATATATAGCTACCATATAACCGATTTTTTCGATTTTTCATACAAGTGAAACCAAGTTCGTCCAAAAATGTATTAAGAAAAAGTTAACCCAGTTCATCGATAACAACAATATTCTTTATTGCCAACAATTTGGATTTTGAAAAGAACACAGTACAGTATACTGTACCGTGCCGTATACATACATGTAAAAAATGATACGAAGTAACTTTTCGACACTTTTGACACTATAGGTACATACTTCTCGAAATATTGGCAAATATTGGTAAATCCATTAAAAACATAAACAAAAACGCAACGGTATTTATATCCACACATATTATATTAGGTTAGAAACTGTAAATGTCAAATTGCAGATAACCGTTAAATACTTGGGAATTATCTTAGCTCAAAACTGAACTTTAGGGAAGAAAATTAATATTGTGATTTGCACATTTTATCCCTTTATAAATAGGAAGTAAAGATTAAGTCTAGATTAGGTCCAATCAGTGGCTTTCTATGGTGCGCCATCTTGGGCAGATATTGCAAAATGTCATCTCAACACTGCATCCTGTTGAGGTGACATTTTGCAATACAAAAATTAAATTATTAAATTATTGAAATAGACGCCAGTAGACTGTATCAAAAAACATTAAATTTGTGTAATATATGTAGCACTTCAATTTATACTCATATAAATGATCTGGCGTAGTCACACTATCTATACGTTTATTTCTAAGTTTAGTTTTAAGTTTAAGTGTTAAATGGGTTTTTGAAAATTTGTTCCCAAGCATTATAAGTATTGAAACATTGTTTGTTCAATATCGTTATCAAAATTTGTTAATTTCTACGTCGTATGCATAAAATCCTATACTCTGGACTTTAGCATATTATTGTTCACAAACATTGTCATATTATAGAAGATATGAATTTAAAAATGGAATTGAACCCAACTCTATCCACTGTAGCTCCAAGCCCGCAGACTAGATTTTATATAGATCGGTTATATATTTCTAATGAGAATGGTAAAACTAAAATAGAAGAAAGACATTTTGAAAGCTTCCCTTAAGAACTTTAAAAAAATCAAATTAAATTTTATTTTGGCGGCATCAAGGAGCATTGATATTTTGTGTGTAAATTGCAGTAGTATTGAGCACATTTACACATGCTGCTCAGCAGCTGACGCCTCGTTACCGCAGTGCTCTAGCAGTCGCAATGATATTTCACGAGATTCCATATATTGCCTGTTATACCACGTCTGCTTCCTATTTGTATGACCACCGTTTATTTGCTTTCCTGACGCTAAATCTTTAATGCGATTGATTAGGAGTAGAAACTCCGTTGCGAGTGGTAAAGTGCATAGGATTCTATTGTTCGGTTCAGGTTGGTTCAATACCGTTCAGCGCTTCAATCCGGCCAATAAAGGTTTGATAGAAGGTTTATCTCCAGGTTTCTTCCACTATGGAACGTGACTACTATGGGGTGGTGATATGAATAAATCTGATCTCGTCCTCTATAATCGTTGACCATATTCAACCAGTTTTCTTTTATTAAACATAAGTTGATGGTACTTCTTGCAGCTTCCCTCAAAAATGTGTATCCAACAGCATCGCCGGTTGATCTTCCATTTGGCGCTGTAGTCAATCTTCTTCATTTCATTATCTAAAACTGATACTTTGCATGCATGGTTATCTAAAAATGGTTTGATGTTTTATGATCAAGTAGCTACAAGCTGCCGATCCAAGCATTAAGTCACCAATCACCATTAAATCATAAAATTCCCATTAGGTAAGGCATTCTTGTAAGTACCCCATATCTTCACTTCACTTGTTGCAGTTAATATAAACAGGGAGGATGTATGACGTTCTCTTCTCCGACCAATATTCGACAAATGTGCTATGGGACAAACTGACAAGCTGCTTGACAAACTGGTCATATTTTTTGCTAGTATTTTGCTTCGTGTGCATATATAAGGTGCATATATTTGAGGTTGTTCTTGGCTCACCAGTGCATTTATATGGTTGAAGCTTATCAGTTTGTCGGCTACTTTGAAGCTGTTGTTACTGACCACCATTTTGTGGCTATTATTTATAGTGATGTGTTTCTTTTTTAACATCAGCAAGTCCTTTCGCTGTTGCTGCTTAGGGCTGCTTAGGTCCTTTTCAATATACACCGATGTGCCCACGAGGACTCAGAATTCTAACTAACTTTTTCGCTTTCATTGGAGAGCCTTCTTTTGTCAAGCCTTTAAATATTGTTTTTCCTTTTACTCAGTTACGATAGCTTTTGTAGAATCTGAATGAAGCTTCGATAATTTACAATTTGATCCCTATTAAATCTTCCTGAATCTTACCAATATCTGATTCAGTAGTAAGACCGCCAACTGTGATTCAATAGGTGTTGACAGATATTCGATACTTGTGTCAACTTTTTCCTTATCAGCTTAATAACCGTAAACACATTGCCAAAGCTAAGCGACGTTTCGGGCAATAATTCAAATCGATTCAAAATTCATTATGGAGAGTGGGATTTGGGCATTGGAGATCTTCCTTTTTTTTGTTAAAAATTTGTATACTTAATGTAAACAAGTTTTTTGGTACCTGGCAACTTAATCTAGTTATAAAATTAAGGGAATGAATAATTGATCACAGGTGATACTTATTGTTTGATGAAGCAACCTGGTAAGGAGATCCAATGGAGATCTCAACACTACGATTCCTGGGAACTGTCATTGTCAGCTATTTGCTTTTTTATGCTACTTACAACCAATAGACACTGACTTGACCAATCTAACTAGCAGGTAACGCTTATAAAATGGATATTTCGGGAGCCGACCGCAAGCTCGTCTACATAGTACAAAGCTCACTCCTGTTCTTGCTATTCGTATACCATAAAAATTGCATGGCGCTTGTTCCACTAGTTTGGGCGCCAAGAAAATAACAGTTTGCTCGCCTCCATACAACCTTTGACTTCCACTTTAAAACACATGCAGTTGGACTATTTCAATATTTGTTCATAGTGTGCACCTGGACCATGAGCTATACCCTGTGTAAAATTATCAGCGTCCTGACGTTTTTACATACATCAGTCTTCAAGCGCCGTAAAGATTTTTAAAATCGGTTATGGCATTCTTGAGTAATGATCAAAAATGCAAGCTCACCTCTAACAAAAACTGAAAACAAATAAAAACGCTATAGTCGATATTCTGACTATGAGATACCGTACATATAGATATACAATATAAACTGTGTTCTAAGGAAATCTGTCAAAAATTGTTGGAGATATAAGACTTTATCTATTTGCGGGTGCGGGAGGGTTCTTTGCAAAATTTTAAAACAAACTTAATCTGACGCCCCACGAGGGGTAACTCTTATAGTCTCCGATATATAGGTGTTCATATAGATAAGGTTTTCCAGATTGCAAGGCGAGATGGGGCGTGTAAAAAATTTTAAGACAAACTTGATGTGACGATGCACAATGGGAGTCTACATATAAAATTTTGGCGTGTAGTTACCGAGATCTAGGTGTTCCTACAGACGGACATGGCTAGATCTACTCCGCTGTTGATGCTTATCAAGAATATATATACTTTATGGGGTAGGAAACGCTTCCTTTTGACGAACGAGTAGAAAATTAACAGCAACTGCAGCATACAGATTTTAAGACTTCGACGTCTAAACGAGCATAAAAAGGAGTATGCCATGAGAAAAAAAAAAAAAAACAACAATGAGTATGGACATATAAAGTAATTTGTGCTCAATGTCTTTTGAGTTTTTTCTAAACTAATTTTCTTTATTTGCTTTAATTTACGTGTTTCCTTGGCTTCTCTATTATAGAAGATCTGTATCTCGATTAACATACTTGTTATTAATGTAGATTACATGTGTACATCAATAGTTGTAATATGAAGGTAACTGTGTTAACTGGCAATTGTCCACATTAGATATGTCATACCTTTCATTTTAAAAAACGCGGTTGAATTTATAAAGCCCACGGTACTTCGGAGCAAACTTTTAACACTCAACCGCCGTGTCATTAGCTTGACGGATTGCGACAAAATCTCCAACTTTGTAGTTCAAAGATGGCCTGTTTTTCCTAACTTCTTGCCTATTATCTAAATCGCCTATTACCGATTCTGATCGCGCGGTCTACTTTGTATAGTAGCTTATACCAATAAGCTTATTTCAAATTTTCCTACCATTGGCGTTAATACACACGCTCAATTTGGCCATTTGCTTGAGGTGCACACGTTTCTACTTTGATGTGACATATTGCGATCAACTCGATATACAACACCATCTAACAAAAGAAAATCTTCTACTGAACCTTCTACTAGATTTCATCGTATCTCTGTTATGGTTTCGTCTCTCATCTGTTCAGTTTGCAACTGCAGATCAATATCATTCGGGCTCACACCAACTACACCAACCCAATTCTCAACGTCATTAACTTGTTCTTCTATCGCACTAAATTCATCCAAAAGCATTTCTATCGCATCCAATGGTAGCTCTAACGGATCTTCTAACGGTTTCTGTAATGGGACCTCTAACGAGTTCACCAAGTGGTTCTCTAACGATTTCTCCAACACGTTCGCTAACGATTTCTCTAACTGGTTCTCTAACGATTTCTCTAACGCGTTCTCTTACGGTATCTGTTCATCAATTGGTATTACACAAGGTTCAACTTCTAATCTCTCACTCTCAGTCGGCAAAATACTGGATGCATCTCACCATCGTCCTGTTTTTGTATTAATATTGCACCAACTCCTCGCGAGCTAGCATCTGTGTGCAACTCCGTATATCGTTCAAGGCTAAGAACAGCTAACACTGGAGGAATTGATAACGACTTTCTCAATTATTCAAACACTTTTAACTTAATTTCCGTGCAACGTCCGTGCAATGCTTGCATACGACTGAAAAAACGCCTAATGTATTAAAACAAAAATTAACAAGTGTGAAACACCTTTGCATTACGGGGTAAGGGATAATTTATAATGGCTTCTATGTGCGTTGAACTTGACAAATTCCTCGGTGACTAATATTATGGTCTAAGTACTCAATCGACTGTCCTAAAAATATACTCTTCTTGACATTAATTTTTAGTTGGTTTTCTCTCAAACACCGAAGTAGTTTCAGTAAAGTCTCAAAATGCTCCTCTACAGTCTTTGTCGCAAATGATATGTCGTCCATATACACTGCGACTTTTTAGCTCTCATTAAATCACTTAACACATTGGAAATAAACCTTTGGCATACTGATGGGCCATTTTTCAATCCACATGGCAATCTCAGATACTCGTATTGTCCGTGTGGTGTCACAAATGATGTATATTTATTTGATTCTGCTGCTACACCTATTTGATGAAAAGCGCTTTTTAAATCAATTACTGAAATGCATTTCTTATGCTCTAAATGCTCCAATCAGTCCTCGATCAAAGGTAAAGGAAAATTTTTTCGAAAATGTTCGTAAAGGAAAATTTTCGGCCGGAGCCTACTCGAGGCATTTTCAGTGCTGGACGTGGCTCTCCTAAACCAAGGCAACCAGCACACGTTTAGTCGAGCTGGAACTGGATCAGTAGTTGACCTGACTTTCGTCAGTGGGCCGACTGCACAAACAGCAAACTGGAGGATAAGCAGCGCATACACAGCGAGTGACCACGTGGCTATTCTCTACACAGTTGGCGGACGCATGGCTAGGCGGCAACCCACTGTTTCCCACTGGAAGAACTATCGAGCCGAGACCATGAATACTGAAGTCTGCATCCAATCTAGACGCCGCTACCAGCGCTCCCGCGGTGCATCTACCTTCGAGGATCACCAAGCCACCTACCGGAGGCACAGGAAAGCACTCAAAGCAGCCATCCGCGTGAGCAAGCGCGACTGCTTCCTGCAACTATGTGACTCAGGCAGCCAATAGGCAGCCAGCCCCAGCAGATCCCCCCGTGCTCAAAACCATCGTCGAGCACCTCTTCCCCCACAGGAGGGAAGAACTCAGGAATCAACCCGGACCACCGCCCGCCCATCCTCCTCATGGACCTATCACCGAGGTATCTCTTGAGGAAATCGCGACGGCCGCCCAAAACTGGAGCAGAGCAAGGCACCTGGGCCAGACGGTATCCCGAACCGAGCCCTCAAGTTAGCTTTTGCACTGCGTCCTGAGTCCATTGTGACTCTTTACAATCAGTGTCTACTCGAAGGCATATTCCCTGAAATATTGGCTGGTCACCACGCTGTACATAAAGAACGCTTTCAACTCGGCGAGGTGGAGCTGCATCCTTGACGCTTTATCTGGCTTCGGAGTTCCTGCGAACCTGGTCCACATGATTCGCAGCTACTTTAGGAACCGCGTCATCTGGTACAACACCATCCAAATATACATCCATCCATCCAAATATATCTCCGTCTCATCCAAATATACATAAGTTATTAGCTTGTAGTTTTTAGCTTTAATCGCCTATTGTACACAACCAAACTAGAGATAATAAACGAATTAACAAAAAACTGTCCTGCTACTCCATAAAATTCGCTGTTGTATAATCTTCCCGTTATTCAAGTTTCCGGTACAATTAACTTACTAACAAAACTAACGGGGATACTAGTATCGAAAAGATCAATACAATAACTAAACTTTGAATATCTAAAATTATCTATGATGATCTTAAAACTCACAGTATATTTCACTGGCAGGCCATCTGTTACATTGTCGGTTAGCTATATGGTGGTATATTTGTGGTCTGTCGACAAACATCCAAAGCATCCACCTGTAGGTCGTTTTGGGCTTATCGCAGTTCCTCGCTATGTGGCCTAACTGGCGAAAATTGTAGCAGAGAACCTCATGTGCAGGTACATTGCTGCGCACTTTAACTGATGTGGTTGGCATAGACAGGCGAATTTTGTCTTATTCCAAAAGGTGCTGATGCTACTCGCCCAATGTCTCACAGATATACATTGCGGATGCCAATCCACTTTTGTCATATAGTCCACTGACTATGTACCTGATAACATCACTGTCTTTAAATGTAGCTTAACGTGCAATACTGAGCATCTCGATGAAATATTGGACGCAGTCTTGTTCCCGTTCTTCGTCCAGTTCTGCAATTGTTCTCCCACTTCAAACAGGGTAAATTTATGTCCAAACACTTCGATCATTTGCTCGCGCAGATTAGTCCATGAAATAGCATCGTGATGCGCAAAATATGTTTTCACTGATCCAGTTAATAAAAGTTTAGAATACAACCAATATCGGTTAACTGGTACATAAATCATATAAAAAGTGGTTTCGAATTGGTTTATCCACAGGCCCACCTGTGGTTTGTCGTCTCCAGAGAATGGCTGTACCACCGCTTCAATATCTTTAATATCAACTTCAACAAATGAGCCATTTTATCAATTATTATAAGCTGCGATAGCTGCTTAATGGCACGACCTTTTGGCTCGTGATTTCGTTCGGAACTGATTGTTTTCGTTTCGCATATTTGAGCACGATACGGGGCGCTGCACTGCTAGTACAACCTCCTGCTTCCCCTTCCTTTGCGGCGATTGCCAGTGCTTAGTGCACCGTTTCCATTAATCACATATGCTGCTATTTTTTCTGCATCTGCCATTGTCGTTTTCACTGGTACGAGTAATTGCTGGATAGTGGCGTCGTCGTCAAACAACTTTGTCTGGCTCTTAGCAACGCAACGTACAGATCTTCTTTCCTTAGTTTCAATGTATCCTTGTATTCCATTGGGTCTCATCCACACCGAAATTCTAATGAACGCAATGTCTTTGAGTTTTTTCTATATTCATTTTCTTTATTTCTTTCAGTTGCATGCTTTCTTGGCTTTCTTGATCTCTCGATATTCTGTTCGATAATTGTAGTTAAATACACGATTATTATATATAGATAGTTGTCATATAACGGTTATAGCTTAATATGATTATATTGTATATTCTTACGATATATAAGTCGTTGACTATACAACACTCCTCATAGTTTTCGTAAGAACAATGCCGTATTATTGAATTACTTTTCGCACTCCTGACTTTGAATTAAGTTTGATCTTATGCAAAGCATTGTTTTATATTTCAAGCGTAAGTAAATATGTAAACTAAGTAAAATCAAAGGAAATGTATAGATATAATTTCTCTACTCAGCTGGCTATATAGAAAACCTGTTTTTTTGTTTCTTAGATTTGTGAAAATTGTTGAAAAAAATCTGAAAATATGCCTTCTTAAACAGATCTCAATAAATATTGTAAAATATGGGTATTTTCTTATTAACAAGCTTACAATAACATTTACTGAATGCATTTCAATTTCGAGACTCAGGCAGTTGCCTGTCAATGCCATTAAGCATTCGAACCACTGTCCTACGTGTTCGTTTTATGTCTAGAAATTTTTTTGCAATTTGATTGCCGAGAACAATGAAATGACAATCAAAATCACGATATGTCAATACGCGGATGGCGCTGCAAGACAAAACCAACAAATCGAATATACAATTGCTTGGTCCAATATGTAGCAACAAATGTTACAAAAGAAGACAACACAACGAAAAATGTAAGTGAAATGTTGGGTTAGCAAAAACTAGAGGAAGAACTTGAAATCCCAACACAGAGAACATGTCAAGGCAAAACAAATTTATTCGTTATGATTTTTGGTGATTCCCAGGCACATGTGCTGCGGTAGGCCCTTTTTAGAGTAGATATATCCCAATCTGGCATAGACAAGCCAAACAAAACAGTAGAATCAGAGTGCAAGCCAAAACAATCACAACAATTGCTTGCCAACAAATTATTTCTTCATCTTCTTTCTTAACCATGGCGCAGAGGCTTATTGAATTTGAATTTTTGGTATACAAATTTGTGAATTTTTAAAAATGTAGCTTCAAATTTGTAATTGCAAGCTTGAGAACCAAACGTTTTCAAGTTGTGGTAACAGTAATTTCAAACAAGAAAGTTTAAGGTTTCCCTAACAAACACGGATCTTTTTCGTCACAAAACTTTAAGAGCAAACAAAGACGTAGAATGAACTTAAACGTAGTCATCTCAAAGGCGAACTTCAATAACTTCAGTGAGAACTACAATGAAAATTATGAGAAACATTTCCCCGGTTTTGGTTTAGAATGGAATCTTCACCTACATAACCCAAAATAGCGGGTGAAAACGCACCGATGCGTTGCTAGTATTTGAAAATTAAGAGTAGGCGGCTCGAAGAACCAATATTGTAGTAGGGTGCATGGTTACCATTTCCGGTTTTGTTCTCCAACGAATTAAATTGACGAGCTGCGATTTAAATCACGTTATAAAAACTATTTGTTGGGAGCTAAAAGAACACAGTGACTTAGATAAAGATTTGTGGCGGGCGTGTGCGCTACAAAAGTTGAGATTTAAAACTGGCCTCGGCTGATGCAACTCAGCCTTAACTTCGGCCCTTAGGCATTGGGGAGGTGAAAAGCTCTTCTCAAGTGAAATGCAGCAAGCCGCGATTAACCCTAGCCTGGCCGCTGGGTATTAACATTCCTATTTCTCGCACAAGCGGGTTCTCTCTAGCCCGTGCGCTGGCTACTGTGCGCCAGGGTTTTCATTAAAACACTGGGCTTGATTTCTTGCATTACGAGTTTTGGCTATGTGCTGTGCATTATTCTCTTTTAATTGAGCTTGGTTGTGATCTTCTTGAGATCTACAAAAACTATGAGGAGTGTTGTATAGTCAAATACGCTTACAATTTGGTTTTCAATTTGATGATTCCTTTCATAATTTTTAGAAAATTTATAAGTCTGCTTGAATAACTTACTGTTGCTAATATCTTATTAATTATATTTTATTGCTAAAATTGTATATTATAGCACACGAAAACAATCAACCTGATGTATACATATTACTTATATAAGTCGTAAGAATATACAATATAATCATATTAAGCTATAACAAATGCAAATAAATAAAGAAAATGAATATAGAAAAAACTCAAAGACATTGCGTTCATTACAATTTCGGTGTGGATGAGACCCAATGGAATACAAGGATACATTGAAACTAAGGAAAGAAGATCTGTACGCGTTGCTAAGAGCCAGACAATTTTTTTTTTTGACGACCACGCCACTATCCAGCAATTACTCGTACCAGTGAAAACGACAATGGCAGATGCAGAAAAAACAGCAGCATATGTGATTAATGGAAACGGTGCACTAAGCACTGGCAATCGCCGCAAAGGAAGGGGAAGCAGGAGGTTGTACTAGCAGTGCAGCGCCCCGTATCGTGCTCAAATATGCGAAACGAAAACAATCAGTACCGAACGAAATCACGAGCCAAAAGGTCGTGCCATTAAGCAGCTATCGTAGCTTATAATAATTGATAAAATGGCTCATTTGTTGAAGTTGATATTAAAGATATTGAAGCGGTGGTACAGCCATTCTCTGGAGACGACAAACCACAGGTGGGCCTGTGGATAACCCAATTCGAAACCACTTTTTATATGATTTATGTACCAGTTAACCGATATTGGTTGTATTCTAAACTTTTATTAACTGGATCAGTGAAAACATATTTTGCGCATCACGATGCTATTTCATGGACTAATCTGCGCGAGCAAATGATCGAAGTGTTTGGACATAAATTTACCCTGTTTGAAGTGGGAGAACAATTGCAGAACTGGACGAAGAACGGGAACAAGACTGCGTCCAATATTTCATCGAGATGCTCAGTATTGCACGTTAAGCTACATTTAAAGAGAGTGATGTTATCAGGTACATAGTCAGTGGACTATATGACAAAAGTGGATTGGCATCCGCAATGTATATCTGTGAGACATTGGGCGAGTAGCATCAGCACCTTTTGGAATAAGACAAAATTCGCCTGTCTATGCCAACCACATCAGTTAAAGTGCGCAGCAATGTACCTGCACATGAGGTTCTCTGCTACAATTTTCGCCAGTTAGGCCACATAGCGAGGAACTGCGACAAGCCCAAACGACCTACCTGGATGTTTTGGATGTTTGTCGACAGACCACAAATACAAGGATTGCCTGAACTGATACTGGAAGCACTGTGTCCACCATATAGCTAACCGAAAATGTAACAGATGGCCTGTCAGCGAAATATACTGTGAGTTTTACGATCATTATAGATAATTTTAGATATACAAAGTTGAGTTATTGTGTATTGA
>JBAMBM010000364.1:0-13381 GCA_037043425.1 Hirtodrosophila duncani | reverse complement strand
ATTGGGAGCAGCTAATGTGCTGCTTCCCACGTTCAATTCAAAACTGTTTATTACATGCTTTCTTAAGTTCTAAGTAAGCCTAAGTTTCGTCGCTGCGCTGCCGGCAGTTGGTCAGCAGAGAGACGGTTATGTATATTATGTATAAGTATTATATATGTGAGAGAGTTGCAGTATGTATGTAGTTATGTGTTTATGCATAAGTACATGCATACGGCACATGCTGGAAAACTGCTTACGCTAGCGATCCCACGCTGCGGCCAGTCCGCATAAGTGGACGATCGTATTTCAGCGCGCATGCTTGTATAAACATAGCAACAAAGTGTCGCTATGTTATGAGTATGATACTCTTACTTTAAATTGGGCATATGACCACTTGTTGTACTGTATACTCTACAATACTGTGGGCATATGCTCATTTGACATACAACATACTACACCTCCCTTTTTAAAGAAATAACGTAATATTATGTAGTTATTTAATATAAAAATTATGTATAGGTATTATTTTTATTTTTATATCTTTATATATTATGTTGTATAAAAATTTTTATATATTTATAAATTTAAAATGTTGTTTTTTTTTTTCTCTTTTTTTTTGTGTTTTGAAATATATATATATATACATATTCTTTTTTGTTTTTTTTTTTTGTTTTTATTTATTAATCATTTTTAGCCTATCCTTATGAACTTTTTGTTCCTTATCTTTCTTATTCTTGATAATTATATTATTATTTTTTTCTATACTAATGACCTCAAATGGTCCTATATAAGAAGGTTCTAATTTATGACCTGTTTCGTTCTTTAAATAAACTTGGTCTCCTATTTCTATTTTAAAATCTAATACTTTCTTATCATTTATTTCTTTTTGCTTAATTTTATTCTTTTCTAAAAGTATTCGAGCTCTCTTATACGCGTTTTCTAATCTAAATTTAACTTCTTTAGAATAATCTTCTATATTATATATAGGTTCTATCGTATTTACGCTATTAAATTGTATTGGTAAGTTATTTTGTCTACCAAATACTAGTTCATATGGACAATAGTTATGAGTTACTGATGGTGTTGTATTAAAACAATACACGAAATACTGTAACCATATGTCCCAATCAGTTTTATCTACTGAAATATATGAACGAATGTACTCATTGAATGTCCTATGACTTCTTTCAACGGTACCTAAAGTCTGGTGGTGGTGTGCTGTAGATGTTATATTATCTATTTTTAAATATTTGCACAGGTCGTTAATAATGGAATTTTTGTATTCTGTTCCCATGTCCGTAATGAACGTCTTCATTGGACCGTACTTCAGAATAAAAGATTCGAATATGGCTTTTGCGACAGTTGTTGCACTTTTGTTTGCAACAGGAATTGCTACTAAATACTTTGTCAAATCACATATTAAAGTGATTGCGTATTCATTCCCATTTTCCGAACGTGGTAGTGGACCAATTGTGTCTACTATAACTCTGTCAAAAGCATATATTGGTGTTTCCGTCAGTATCATAGGTGATCTGGTATGTTTCGTCGTTTTCGACGTCAGACATTTAGGACATTTATTAATGTACTCTTTGACATGACGAGTCATATTTTTCCAATAATAATGCCTTTTAACTTTGGCCAAAGTTTTTGTTATGCCTGTGTGACCTCCTTGTATCGGATCGTCATGGTATGTAAACAGTATTGCTTCTTGATCTTTTATATTATTTATTTGGGTCACCGGCTTGAGTAGCGCTACTCTTATTGATTTTAATGTTTTATTGCCCATATTTTTAAAAGAGTCTATTGAAATTGTTTCAAAGATCTTTTCACTCGGTGCCACTTTGAGTTTGCTGATTTGAAGTATACCGGCTTGCCATTCAAGCCTTTGGAAAAACTGACCTAAGTCAAGGATTCCATTGGAATACAAATCGCTAACATCGATTCTTGCTACAACTTTATTTCCTTGTTTTAATAAACATTTGGATTCTGTTATACGCAAGGTCACTAATTTTCGTACCTCGTCGTTTTTAAGGACTTCGTATACGTTGGGCTTAGAAGCTTTTTCAAGAGATTGTCTAGGCAAATCTACTTGTTCATTTCCTGCGCAGGAATTTTTCTGTTTACTTTGTTGCCTGGTAGTGACTTTCAGGACTTTTCTGTTCATATCAATTAAGTCGGATATTGTTATCCTTGACAGGGCGTCTGCCACGAAATTATCTTTCCCTCTCAGATACTCTACCGTAAAATTATATTCTTCTAATTCGAGTCGCATGCGTGTTAATTTTGAACTTGGGTTTATCATAGAGAATAAGTATGTTAAAGGTCTGTGATCAGTTTTCACTGTAAAATGTTTGCCATATATATATGGTCGAAAATGCGTTATTGCCCAATGTATTGCTGCTAGTTCTTGTTCCGTAGTACTCTTATTGCTTTCACCTTTAGTGAATGCTCTTGATGCATATGCAACTGGAAGTTGGAGTCCATTATAGTTTTGAGTTAAAACTGCTCCACATGCTTGCTTGCTTGCATCTGTGATTATGCAAAATTCTTTGCTAAAATCTGGGTACTGTAATAAATTTGGTTGAACAAGTTGATTTTTTAGGTACTGGAATGCGTTTTCACATTCCGTTGTCCATTCAAATGGGACATTCTTTTTACATAATCTTGTTATGTGCCGTGAATATTCGGCGAAGTTTTTTATAAAACGTCTATAATAATTGCAAAATGCAACGAATCTTCTAGCGCTGTCTGCGTCCGTAGGGACTGGATAGTTATTGATAACATCGAATTTTTTATCGTCTGGTAAGATTCCTTTATCTGTGCATCTGTGACCTAAAAACGTCACCTCGTGCATAAAAAATGAACATTTTTCTGGATGTAATTTCAGATTGTGTTTTCTACAAAGTTTGAAAACATCTGTTAAGTTTTTAATCATATGTTGTTCAGAACAACCAATAACGATTAAATCATCCATGTAAAGGAAAGCTTGTGAAGGCTCAAGGCCTGAGAATGCTATTGTCATCATTCTCTGAAATGAATTAGGCGCTATTTTTAATCCAAATGGTAATCGCGTGAAGCGGTATGAACCATTGCTTGTTGAAAAAGACGTTATATCTCTTGAGTTTTCCTCAAGCTCAATTTGATGGAAACCTGACATAAGATCTAGGCAGGAAAAATATTTAGCTCGACCCAATTGATCAAGAATATCGTCAATTCTAGGGAGCGGAAATTTATCGGACAGCAATTTTTTGTTTATTTGGCGATAGTCAATTACTAATCGCCATTTTTTTTCTGAAGAACCCGGAAGGGATTTCTTTGGAACTAATAATAATGGGCTGTTATAGGGTGAAACAGACGGTTCAACAATATTTTGTTCAATTAACTTTCCAACTTGACGCTGGATTTCTTCTGTTTGGCTTTGCGGACATCTATAATTTTTCACGTACACTGGTTCGTCATCCTTAAGTCTCAATTTTTGCTTGTAAAAATTGTTCGTTGTGATCGGTTCGGTTTCAAGTCCGAACACGTCACTATACTGGGTGCATATTTCTTCAAGTTGTTTTTTAAACAATGTTGGGAAATTTTCCTTTAATTTATTAAGAACAGACTCTTTTCTATTGTCTTTGATATTTTGAACTACTTCGTAGTTCGAAAGTGATTCAGATTTTAAATTATTGATGCTTACAATTTGGCATGTATCTGTTGTGTTTAAAAATCGGACAAAAGCATTCTGGGCTGTTGCAATTGTGTTTGCAACGTAAACACCTGGTTTAATTTCCTGATTGGGAATTAAAATATTTTCTTCTGCTGAGGATAACTCTATTTTGCGTATCACTTGGGATCTTGCTGGTAGAAGTGTTGAATTAGTACCAGAACTAAATGTTATTGGAACATAAATAGGATACTTTAGGTTGTGCGGTCTAATTATAAACCAATCCTCAGAACTATTGTAATCTAATTGGCAATTAAATTTTTTTATGAAATCTAATCCTATTATTCCATCGCAAGGGATTGCGAAATCTGAATGAAGCAGATGAAATTTATATGGAATAATGTATTTGTCTGTCTGTAGTTCGATTGAGACTAAACCTTTGGAGTTTATTACTCCTTCTCCTATGCCTCTAATGTCTATAGTTTTATTAATTTTGATGTCATGAAAGACATCAGAATTTTCTTTAATTATTGAAATATCTGCACCTGTATCAATCAAAAATGTTATATTTTTATTCGTTGCAACATTTTTGAATGATACGAAATTATTGAGACTTAAGTTAACATTATATATTTTACCATTTAACCCTGAGTATCTGGAGGTGTCTGCGGGTTTCCCGAAATATTTTGGGCAACCCGGACATTGTTGTTATTGTTATAGCTGTTTCTATTTTGGTTATTGCCTCGGTTGGAATTATACCTACCTCGGTTATAACCTCTATTGTTGTTTCTGTTATAGGAATTGTAGTTACCGCGGCCATTGCCTCTACCTCTTTGCGGTGGGTAACTACCTCCTCTATTATTGCGGCCTCGCTGAAATAATACTGTACTTGCACTTCCAGTCATTTCTGTGCTGCAATGGATATATTTACCCATTACATCATTGAAAGTAACGAAGTTACCAGCTTCCAGTATTACTTTTAGTTTCTCATGCTCACAATTTTTAATCATTGCAGAAATAGACTCGTTTGTTGAGAATTTTTCCGCATTGTTTGGGTCTAGGCCGTCATCAATAAAGGCTGCCTCCAATTGCTTTCGCAAATTATCCATTTCGGTTGCATACTGGGAGGCAGTTTTGCCTTTTTGTTTTATATTAAGTAATTTAGCTTTTAATACGTCGGGAGATTCTCCTTTTACGTTATCTTTAAGCTTGTTTATTATTCCGGATATAGTAGATTCATTTTGTACTTTGTACAGAATTGTGCCGGTTATCTTTGATTTAATAACCTCAACTGCTATATCCTCCTGGTCGCCTTTAGTTCTTTCCACAATGCGTAAAGCAGTTAGGAATCTGTTTAGAGATAGCTTTTTGCCATCAAATTCGGGTACTGAAGAGGAAACCTGTTTCACGTATTCCCTATCTAGGGCTACTTGATTAGCCATTGTTATATCTGTATTTTCTTTATAATCGATTGTACCTGAGCTAGAATTCAGTTCGTTTTCCTGATCTATATCATCATCTTGTGTTGATAATGTTATTAATGCAGGAATTGTAAGATCGTTTAGATCGGTTTCTTTTATCTCAGTTTCTTCGTTTTCAGAATCTGAGTCTAATTTGACTGATTGCTGTTCTTCTAGCGATTCTAATGTTAAGGGAGTGTTTAGAATGGTTGGTATGGAAATATCTAGTTGATGTTTTACTTTGACGTTAGTTAGATTTGAACGTAACTTGATCAATAATTTCGATACTTTTGACCAGTTTGTTTTATTTATTAATAGTCTATTTTCATGCACTAATATTCTTGCATCATTGAATGATTGTACAAGAATTTTAGCATGTCTATTCAGTGTATCCTTTTGAATGTTTCTATTTTGACTAACACATTTGTAAGATTTATCAAATGTTTCTTTTATTTCTCTTATTCGTTGGGCTAACTGCGCCCATTCCATGTTTTAACATTCATTGTATATATATGTATATATATTTCATTTTTTTTTTTATTTATTTTGTTTTATTTTATGTGTGTACGTTATTTTAGATTTTGTCTAGATCATTAGCTCGGCTTAAGGCTCTTTTCTTTATACACCTATTGTGCATAATGTAAGCTTTATAAATAACGTACGCACACAAGACAAAAACGATTACTGACAATAATATATTTGTTAGCTGTAAGTCAGCACTTGTAGATTCTATCTTATTGATTACATTTGCAGTGGAATCCACTGTTTTGGTATCAATTAAACCCATTTTGGGTGTTGTTACATGTATATCGTCTAATTTACTTATACTGTTTCTATACATATATAGTATATTATATTGTTTTTTAATTGTATTTTAAAAAAAAAATTTTTTTTTTATATTTTTTTTTGTTGAGATATTTCCTATTCGATCAACACAGTGATCTCCTGTCTAATGTGTCGTATGGCTTCTCAGGCCACACTCTACTACGAGCAACGCAATTATTGCTCAGTATTACAAATTGTTCATAACATTTCATTTGTCTTAGCTTATATTACAATTATAATACAATTTTTTTTGATTATCGAAAATAAACGCTGGTCATCGCACAGGCTGGTGGGGCGCCGGTGCTGGTCCGTTCGCAGGCTGGTGGGGCGCCGGTGCTGGTCCGTTCACAGGCTGGTGGGGCGCCGGTGCTGGTCCGTTCGCAGGCTGGTTGGGCGCCGGTGCTGGCTGCACAGGCTGCTTCTATTGTTGGAGGGGTGCCGGTGCTGGCTGCACAGGCTGCTTCTATTGTTGGAGGGGTGCCGGTGCTGGCTGCACAGGCTGCTTCTATTGTTGGAGGGGTGCCGGTGCTGGCTGCACAGGCTGCTTATGTTGCTGGAGGGGCGCCGGTGGTTGCACAGGTCTCTCGCTTTTATAACTTAAATTCGATATGGGCACACTTCACTTTTCACTTTTTTCTTCTTCTCCCGCTCTGCTCTAGTGCTGCTCTTCTTGCCTGTTGCGTCGATTGCCAATTTTTGCAGGTCTTCTTGTTGTTGTTGTTCATCAATTTGGTCAAAGTTTTCTTTGAGTGTCCAGACGGATCGAAGTGGTTGGTAAGCTCGTTGGCCTCCTTCTTGGAGCGCTGCTTACCACTGTGTCCAGAGAATATATGCTTATCATGGTCAAAATTGTAATGCTCGTATTCGTCGAAATGCGCCTCAGACATATTTGAGATCTTTTACTTGCTCATTTATGTCCTAGGTCCTGAAGGACCCAAGTCACGGGTCGCCATGTTATTATATTATTTCTTCACGGGGTATTGAGAACACTTTTTGTTTCGTTATATTTAATTTTTATTATCTTTATTGGGAGCAGCTAATGTGCTGCTTCCCACGTTCAATTCAAAACTGTTTATTACATGCTTTCTTAAGTTCTAAGTAAGCCTAAGTTTCGTCGCTGCGCTGCCGGCAGTTGGTCAGCAGAGAGACGGTTAAGTATATTATGTATAAGTATTATATATGTGAGAGAGTTGCAGTATGTATGTAGTTATGTGTTTATGCATAAGTACATGCATACGGCACATGCTGGAAAAGTGCTTACGCTAGCGATCCCACGCTGCGGCCAGTCCGCATAAGTGGACGATCGTATTTCAGCGCGCATGCTTGTATAAACATAGCAACAAAGTGTCGCTATGTTATGAGTATGATACTCTTACTTTAAATTGGGCATATGACCACTTGTTATACTGTATACTCTACAATACTGTGGGCATATGCTCATTTGACATACTACACGCCACTATCTTTCCATTTTTGTTTATATCTATATATATATATATATATATATATTGTGTATTTCTTTTAAATAAATATTACATAGACCAACTACCAACTAGTAAGTCATCTTTGCGTTTGGTTAAGATATACCAATCCAGTTTCTCAATTGTGCAAGTTTTCCAAGCTCTTAATCTATAGTTTCTCCTTGGTCGCTACTGAGCGCTACTTTTGCACAATTGGTGTGTGCAGCTCAAAGCTGCTGGTTCGGTATTATTCCAATTCTATTCCACATTCAACATTCCACATATTTGGATTTGGCAAATGCGGAACAGATTAATCCAATGTATTTTAAACTGCGCGTGCGCGCCTTATTCACATTAAATAATAAAAATACCGCTTTCAGTTTACAAATTTTATCAACAGAGGGCGCTAGATTAAAGGCAAATCAGATGTATAGAGGAGCAACCAAGGAAATGATAGCGAATTTTGTGATAACTCATTTTAAGACAGGTTACTTTATGAGCACGACTAATTAAAAGCCTCAGGTGCAAACTTATTCGTCTATATTAAAGTCATACAGATTTTGTTTTCACGCTACATTTAATTTCGAATCGTAACCTGCCCACTTTGGAATAGTTTCAAGAGAGACGAACAAATGCATTCAAACTTTGAATTTTAAAGCTTTTTCTTAAGAGAACCTCAGCACAAGCGAGCAGTGTGAAACAATTGGACTCTGACTTCGTATATTCCCATTCCACAAATTCGTTATCACTTTTAATATCAATTCTTAGCCATGAACGCCTCAGTTGGGGGCTGCAAAAAGTGCCAAAAGGTTGTGAAACATTTGCTTTATATATTCTAAAGAGACAATCCTTATGTACAAAATGTCTGCGAATAGCATTACACCCAAGACTATTAATCCCGATTTGCAAAAGGAACGCGATGGAGCCAGTCTTAGCAGTGAGGAGTTCGCCATTTGGTGGGCAGGCGATGAGAAAACTCTTAAATTCAACAGAGAATGTCGTGAGTAAAATGTTTATGATAATAATCCAGTACCAAAATAAGAAAATCTATACTTTCTATACCTTTCGAGCAAAGTTTACATTTTTATACTCGTACTCGTTGCGTAAAGTCTTTTGTATTGGCGCATAATCTCTATAACCTTCATGATTAAGATAAACATCTGAGTCGATTTATATTTGGAATTAGTTGAAATTATAATTGATATATAAGCGAATGATCTATCTTCCTGCCAAATTTCACATCGCCTAATATTTGTAGATATTTTATATGAAAACATTCTAATAAAAATAAATGCAATATTGCCTGCCCCATTGGAAGGCGACAGTTTCCTCTCCTCCTCCTCCTCCTCCTCCTCTCTCTCTTTCTTTCTCTCTCTCTCTCTCAAATTGTATGTGTGTTGTTCGTGTATGTGTCAGCTTTGTATACCAAATTATCATACACTTTGACACTCTGATTTTGTGATTCTGTCTTGAACATTTCGTTTGCTACGAAGACGGCTGAGATCGGAAATTTGAAAATGTTTATTGGTTAAGGACTCATTCTTTCGCAAGATGCAGCTCTCTGATGTGGAACAACTGCTCAATAAAGCTGATCATGCACTTTTTCTTTGTTAAGGTGAATATGTGCAAAGGGATCTGGATCACGAGGAGCGGGCTCTGTTGTACTACAAATCTCATGAGGATATCTGTGAGTTTGCCACCAAGACTTCCCTAGAGGCGGCTAAGAAGCTGCGCAAACTTCAGGAGGAACGCAATCCTGGCGGCAGTGAATACTGGCCGTTAGTACCAAATAGTTGTTCTTCTACAACGGCTTAGTAATGAACCCATTGCAGGAATCTCTATGACAGTCCAGAACTGTGGGGTGTGATGCCCGCTGGCAATCCCTTTGGAGTGATGTATGTGATGCTGGTAAAGGCTCTGAAGACTCAGTGCACTCCGGAGCAGTATGAGGAGTTTGGCAAGCGGATAGAGAGGTTTGAGATATCCGGCACATACGCCCAGACTGAATTGGGACATGGCACCTATTTGCGTGGCCTGGAAACTCGTGCGGACTACGATCGCCGAACCGATGAGTTTGTGCTGAATACCCCAAAAATATCATCCTACAAGTGGTGGCCCGGCGGCTGTAGGTGTAATCCCGCCTGTGCTCATAAATTATTAAAACTTCTCCTCTGCTTTCAGTGGGACACAGTTCCAATCACTGCCTGATAATGGCTCAGCTGTATATTGATGGCAAGTCCAAAGGCCCCCACATGTTCTTTGTGCAGGTTCGCGATGAGAAAACCCATGAGCCGTTACCGGGTGTTCATATTGGTGAGATTGGCAAGAAAATGGGCTTTATTGGCGTCAACAATGGATTTTTGGGAATGAAGGATGTGCGCATTCCTCGCAATCGTATGCTGATGCGCCATGCCCAGGTCCATGCTGATGGAACGTATGTTAAAAGCCCAGCGGACGCCCTTACATACTTTACCATGGTGCGTTCGCGTTGTGTGATTGCCAGGAATAACGCTCTAGCCCTGGCTATGGCAGCCACCATTGCCACGCGTTATGCAGCCGTGCGCAGGCAGAGTCCCATCAATCCCAAGTGAGTACTTGACCTATATCCTGGGTCTACATTTGCACTAACTCTAACTTTGATAGCGCACCTGAACCCCAAATCATTGATCATGTGACCCAGCAACTGAAACTGTTTCCGGAGATTGCCACTGCCTTGGCATATCGTCTGGCCAGCGATCATCTTTGGAACTTGTACAATTTGACCTTAAGCGATATATCTAATGGAAAGTACGATCGCTTGCCGGAGCTGCACTCCCTGTCCTGCGCCCTCAAAGTGCTCTGCTCGAGTGACTCCAGTTTGGGCATTGAGCGCTTACGTCTGGCCTGTGGCGGTCATGGTTATCTCAGTTCCGCCAATCTGTGCAACATATATGCGAATGCCACAGCCGCTTGTACTTATGAGGGAGAGAATACGGTTCTGCTTCTCCAGATTGGTCGCTTCCTCATGAAGTCTTGGCGTGCCGCCCTGAGTGGAGCTCCCTTAGCTCCCACCGTCACCTATTTGGCTGAGGTGCAAAAGAATCCTGAGTTTGGCGTCTGGACTGGAACCTGGGAGAATATAGTCAAGGCCATGCATTACACTGCTGCCAAGTAAGTGAGTGGATCAATGAATCTTGAGCCTCTCTGAACAAATCTGTGGAATCCTTACAGCAAGACTCGATTGGCTTTCCAAAGTCTCTCCCGCCGTCTGGCCAAGGGGGAGACAGAGGCGGATGCAGCCAATCATACAGGCATTGAATACACCCAGGCAGCCGAGGTTTTTATTTCCCAGATATTTTTCTAATTATTCAACTGCATAATCCTCCATGTCTGCCTTAGCTTCATGGTCGCGCTTATGTCTTCTCCTCGTTTGTGGCTGAGGTTACCGGTCCAAAGTCCAAGACCCGTTCGGTAGTTCTGAATCGCGTGCTGGAACAACTGCTGGAGTTATATCTGGTTAATGTAACACTGAAGAGCATGAGCGACATATTACGGGTGAGATCCTCTGACCTTAATAAGTGACTGAAGTGAGCTAATTTAAATTAATATCTTTTTTGTAGTTTATCAGCTTGACAGACAGTGATCTTAGCCAGCTGCAGGATCGCTTGGAGGTCGCATTGACTAAGCTCCGACCCGAAGCAGTGGCCATTGTCGATGGCTTTGACTTCTGCGACTTGCAGTTGAACTCCACTTTGGGCTCCTTCGATGGCAATGCATATGAGCGGATCTTTGATGCCGCCCAAAAGAGTCCAATGAATCAAAAGTCAGTGCCAAAGTCTTTCCACGAACACCTGGGTCCGTTTATGAAGTCCAATATCTGAATGCGTTCAAGCCAATCGCCACTATCTTTCCATTTATTATACATATGATTTTTATATTTCCGTTAAATAAATATTGTATAAAAAGTTGGTGCTCTCATTTGATGATGATCTTTTCTCTTAAGCTACACCAATCCGGTTTCTCAATTGCACAGGCTTTTCAAGCTCTTAATTTGTACTTTGCCGCCAAAAGCTTTTCTGTGGGCGCTGCTGAGCGCTACATATGCTCAATTGGTACGTGCAGCTCCCAGCTGGCTTGGTGTTATTCCAATAATATTGTTAACAATATTGTGTGTATTTTATTTAAACAGATATGTATGTGAATCCCCTCCCTCGATCATGGGCAGGTTCTGGTGCAGTTTGGTAGCTTAAAATATATACACAATCCTGCAGAATGGCAATGAAATGTAAGTGGAGATCCGTAGTGCTTCCATTTATCTAATCTAACAAGCCAAGGACTCCAGATATTCCAAAGACATCCAGATATTTCAAGTGACAATGTGAACTCCATATTCCCCCTTCCTCATTCTACACGGTGTTAAGCATTTAAATATTAATAAGCCACCTCCGCACTCACGCACACATTGCTGTCAAATAAAATGTTGTGTTTGTCTAATTTTATATACATATATTTGGATTTGGCAAATGTCAGAACAGGTTAAAGAAGATTCAATGTACTATAATTTGCGCGTTCGCAATTCAGATTGTGTTGTCCACTTTCAGTTTACAATTTTTATCTACGGGGGGCGCTGAATCAAGAGCAAATCAGATGTACAAAGCAACAAACAAGCAATTGATAACAAATTTTGTGATAACTCAAGCCTCAAGTGTAAACTTATTCGTAAATATTAAAGTCACACAAAATTTGTTTTCTCGCTAAAATTACAGCTAAATTTTTAATCGCAACCTACCTCACTTTGGAATAGTTTCAAGAGAGACAAACAAATGCATTCAAACTTTGAATTACAAAGCTTTTTCTAAAGAGCACATAGGCACAAACTAACATATAGTAAACAATTGGACTCTGACTGAATATTCCAACTCCGCAAATATTATCAGCGAGCGAGCGCAGTGTTTGTTCGTTTTCACTTTTAAAGTCAAAGCTCGGCCATGAACGCCTCAGTTGGGGGCTGCAACGAGTGCCAAAAGGTTGTAAAACAAAACATCTGATTAATATACTCTGCGGAGACAATACTTATATACAAAATGCTGGCGAATAGCATTATACCCAAGACTGTTAATCCAGATTTGCAAAAGGAGCGGGATGGTGCCAGTCTTAGCAGCGAGGAGTTCGCCATTTGGTGGGCAGGAGATGAGAAGACTCTTAAATTCAAGAGAGAATGTCGTGAGTGCAATCAAGAGAATTGATTTGTTGTTTTGGAATGTTTCTAAGTTGTTTATGATAATAATCCAATGGCAAATTATCAAAATCTAATCTTATCTTTGGCTTGTATAGGTGAATATTTGCAAAGAGATCTGGATCTTGAGGACCGGGCTCTGCTGTACTACAAATCTCATGAGGATATTTGTGAGTTTGCCACCAAGACTTCCCTAGACGTGGCTAAGAAGTTGCGCAAACTTCAGGAGGAACGCAATCCCGGCGGCAACGAGTACTGGCCGTAAGTGGTTTTTGGCACAGAATTTGAAAAACTCAAGAAGCTTCTTAGACTTCCCGCGTGATGTATATTTTGTGAGATCTCAACGTAATTAATCTGTGCTCTCTTCCTCCGCATCATATACAAATTCTAAGGCAAACACAGATAAATCTGCTGCTGATTTATTTCCAAAACTTTTATAATCAATATTTTTTTCTCTAAAGTATGAATGACATCAGATTATGTATATCCTTATGCCATGCACAGGTCCAACAATATCCTTTCAACTATAATTACCAAATGCATTTCGCTTAATGAAGTTAAGTCTTCGGTTCCCTTCTTTTGTCTTATTTATTAACGATTTTCCACCGACGAAGTTAAGCTTCGGCTTTTACTCAAGGATTCTGCCTCCTACTTTACTTTCCAATCGGGGTGCTAGGTCAACGGACTAAATCATAGCTGTTTTAACGCAAAGTCATGTCGCTATTTTAAGTCAACCGTGGTTTTCGAAACTGGCCCCAAGCTCCGTGGTTTGTTTTAGTTTACAACAGCT
>JBAMBM010000360.1:0-22850 GCA_037043425.1 Hirtodrosophila duncani | reverse complement strand
ACATGTTTTTAGGGGAAATGAACCCGGAATAAGCCTTTACAAGCATGTTCGAAGCGTTTCTCCAGCGAATTTCTTTCCGAATTTCAAATGGAGCTGCCACTGACAAATTCTGCAGCCAAATATTTTGTAAAGTCCATGTTACACAATTCTGAATTGCCGATTCCGGCGGAGGCTTGGATTGTTTTATATCAAAAACACGACTCAGTGGTTATCAGCATACAATTCCTGCAGCTCCCTGCACCAGAAACTTAGCAGCCTAAACATATCTGCGATAGGCAAGGACAAAAAAAAGCTAAGTAAGTTCTCTATTATTTCGTTTGAATTATAAAATTTGTATGATAAGTATGAAAGCAAGCTCCCAAGCAGTTGCCAACTGCCAAAAATGTATATTAAATTGTTTAATAAATCTTGAAATACATTATATCTGTGGTATTTACAAGTTTAGTTGTGTGTTATCTATTATGTAAATCTTAGGACAATCTTATTAAATGTTTGCTAATTATCGTAAAGAATACCCATGACCTCCATTGTCTCTTGTAGACTATTTTCTGTATTTGCTTTTCTACTGCTGTTTTTTTTCTTTGTGATAAAGTATGCTTTCTGTCATACCACGCGATCTGCCAAGTAAACGAAACCCAAAACACTTAAATATATTGCTCACCTAAGCACACTGTATAAAGCTCGCAAAAGTATCTGGTTAGATGGGAGAGGAGTAGGGTAGAGAAATGGAGATATGAGACCAAGGAAGCATCAAGTTTTGGATTATTAACTTTTGGTCATGCAATGTGATTGTGCCAATAAGTATGATGAAATGCAGGGGTAGATGATTCGTCAAAGCCTCCACAACTTGTCGATTTTAAGGTCATCAAGATGAGCTGACAATACAGGAACCACTATCACTGGCTTGACCATAAAAAGGGCTGATTTGGAAATGTGCTCCTCTATGCGTATTTCAATATGGGTAAATGAAACGGGAGCACGAAACTGAAGAGTTTCCTGGTTGAGCTCAAAAACACGCAGGTAAAGCAATAAATGCCTCCTGAGCTAAGGGATAAAGAACGGAAAATACTCAAGCTCACACTTTTAGCCCTGAGGCAGCACTGAGACCGAGCAAGGCCCAAAGGACATTCCCCATGGTGCACAGGCTTAAGCATGAAAGTAGAAAATTGAAGGTTGAATTATGGAGGCTAGCTTCCTCCGCTCTGTCAGTTCATCCACAGCTCAGCTCGGCATCTCCCGAGGTCTCAGCGCTTGTTCAACAGTTTACCTGACAGACAGGCTGGAGGACCGTGTGCCTGTCCCGGTCTGTGCGTAGGTCTTTTTTCAAGCAAAGGATAGAACGTAATTTGTCTCCAGCAGAGTCCATCGTTCAACAACAACAATTACAACGACAACTGGAAGGCTTCCCTTTTCATGCCAGGCAGAGGCAAGGGAAACGTCAGCCAAGTCAGCGCTAAGCATTCACAGCTCTTTTGTGGCGATTATATTCGCAGGTGAAAGAGAAACCACCATCTTTAACTTGATTGCTTTGTGGAAAAAAACTCTTTCTGTTGACCCTAGTTCTACCAATGAGCAAATATGGGAGAAATGGTTGGGTCCTCTTGTCGTGGTCCAAAACCTGGCCGTCATGTTTGGCACTTCATTCATTTGTCTTAAGGGTTTACCTCCTGATAACTTCGTCCTGGTGCTGACGCCAAGCAAACTGTATGAGAGATAGAGGTGGGGAGAGGGAAAGCATGTTATTCGCAATCAGTGATTTAGACGCCAAACGACGTCTAATTAATGTGGCACACTGAAATTTTAAAATTTTGCTGAATTTTGAAGTCAAAAAATGGAAACAAATACCGCAGGAAAAAGTCAAATATATTCATTGGCTTTAAGGAATCGTAAAGCCTTGGTCAAAACTGAAAACTCACCTCTGAAAAAAGCTTTTAAACATTCTAGATTTAAAAAAATTTGTAAAGAGTAAAGAAGAAGGCTACTTGGGTTGAAAGTCACTCAGAATACGTTCAGGCCTTTAAGTCTGAAACGTTCCATATTTAGTTTAATTCGAATAAAAAACAAACGATTTTGCTGTAATAAGAGTTCATTCCGAATCGGTCGGTTATATGGGAGCAATATAATATAGTGAGGCATTGCCATTGTCTGGCCATTTCTGATCCCCATTTTCGTATTATCATTATGTGTTCTTTGATTGCCTCATCCAGAGACCCTCCATGAGAACGTATCTAATGGGCCACAACACATATATCTAGCAAATCTTCTTAAGCTCATACTCACACAGAACTTGGTGACATTTATTATGCCTGTGGAAGGACAGCAGTGGCAGTCATAAGCGTTCTAAATCGATCAATATCCAGCCTGAAAACAGTCAGTGAAAAAGTGTCAATCGACTATAGTTGCGGAACAGTTGTCTCCAGTTCTTATTCTCATTTAGAATTTCAGATTTCTCAAATTCCCAATATAATAAATACTTGATGTTGACAAAGTTGTGTGTTTCTTTTGAACTTGGGAGTTGGTTTTTGTTCACAGCACAGTTATCATATATCTACATCAACTTTCATTGATTCCTACAGTCCATTCTGCGTTTTGCCTAATTAGTCAAGTTGCCAAATTAACTAAGATTCTTATCGGCTTATTATCTTATCTTCTTATTATAAGCTTAGTCAAGTTGCCAAATTAACTAAGATTCTTATTGGCTTATTATCTTATCTTCTTATTATAAGCTAACTCCCACATCATTAACAATTTACCTCTGAAATGATCGAAAATTCATAACGCGAATAAATCCATACCTCCCCATCTCTGTGTCTTGCCATGTCTCCCCAGGGATGAAATCAAAAATATAAAATCAAAAAGAAAAAACTGGCAAAAGGCCAAGCTAAAGGCGGCCCAGGGTAGCAAATATGGGTAAAGCATATCAAATATTTTGCAAAGGAGGTGAAAGAGGTAGGCAGAGGGAACCGCAAATATGATATTGATAAGGTATTAGTCTATTAAAATAAATAGAAAAAGAACAGTAGAGCAGTAGACAGTTGAATATCCTTTACCAATTCACATCTTAACATTATCTTATAGTCGCATAAATACGACTATATATATCTGTGTGTTTTAGTAATGTCTGGAAAAATGTTATTAGTCACATAGAAAGTAACTTTTAGTCACCAAAATGCTCAAAAAGGTGACAAAAAACCAAACAGCAGTTTCTCAGCCTGATTCTCAAAAATAAAGAACATAATAAAGCCAATCTGCATAGCGGCAGCCTTATACTTTTTATAGAAACCAGATCTTTTGTGGATAACTGACGTCTAGAATCGCTAATATACCAATATCTCATTACTCCACTGAAGCCTTTAATAATGGTCCAAACTCAATCGCTCCCTCAGGCGGTAAAGTCTAAGTCAGATCACGTATCCCTGGTTCTAGTTCTAGCAGGGATTAACCCAACATTAAATTTAATTCACACTACGCTTGCTAAAAATATCAATGAGTGATATATAAGAACTGCAGCCGCAGTACGAGAAGTGAAACGGAAAAGGCAAGCAAAAAGGAAGCATGTCCTGCTGCAGCTGCAACAGAAGGAGGAGCCTTTTCGGCAGCCCACCAAAAAAAGTTAAATGCATTCTGTCAAAATTTAAATATCATTTATACTTGTACTCTAGGAGAGTAAACGAGTATATTGTAATCGTCAAATATATGTAACAGGCAGAAGGAAGCATCTAAGTATAAAGTATATATATTCTAGATCAGCATCAACAGCCGAGTCGATCTAGACATGTCTGTCTGTCCCTTCGTAGGAACACCTAGATCTCGGAGACTGTAAGAGCTAGAGAGACCCAATTTGGTATGTAGACTCCCCTTGTGGGGCGTCAGATCAAGTTTGTTTTTAAATTTTGGAGTCAAGTTGGATGGGCAAGAACTGACCGCAGCCAGCGCTATCCGATTCCTCCTGATTTGTGGCAAAACACACCACTTTTTTGATTAATATTAAGGAATTTCCATGTTTAATTAGAATTTCGTTTTTTCTATTTATCTGCTTGTCTTTCACTGGACCAATAGTTATAAAATATTTAGAGTATAGTAAGGTTGATTAAGGTAAGTCCGTAGGAAACTCTTTATACAAAGATGTTTGACCCGGCCATGACATGGCAGGTACAGTTATAACTATGGTAAATGCATTTTGCAGCTTCATTGGCTATCACAAGACGGACACAAAGGAAATAGAGAGAATACAAAAAATAAACCAGCAAGATCGCAATTGTCGAAATTCCTACTATAAGATACTCGTACTCAGCATTTATTGCATATAGTAGAGATGTATATCTACACAAATAGAAGACACTTGCTTGGGCTTCGAGGTAATTGCCTGTTGGTTTGGACAGCCGCCTTTTTTGACTTAGCTTATTTGATCTTTGCCTCCCCTCCACTCCCTTGCACTTATTATCTAGCTCTTTATCCTGTCCTATCTCTGCTTTCTATTTGGAAAATAGCTAGTAAATAACTTAAAGTTTTATAATTAAACACACCTCGGCTTTATATAATGTTTATCCTTTTCTTATCCCTGATATTGCTTAGTCAAATTAAGTCTTAATCAATGTACATTTTTCCCACGTTGTCTTAAACTTACATATAGAATAGACACAATTTCTCTATGACTATAAGAATTCCGATATAGAAAAATACATACATTGGTAAAAGCATTAAAAAAACAAGAAAGGATGGCTAGCTTCGGCTTGTCGAAGGTTATATACCATTCAAATTGTAACTATATAACCGATTTAGATCAAATTTGGTCAGTGGGCGCGTGGCTACAGTGGATACAAGACGTATTTGGTTTAATTTGGATGAAAAACAAAAAAAAATATGCTACCAAGTGCTGAATCCTGAACAATCTGTTATATGGGAGCTATATGCTATAGTTGTCCGATCTGGATAACACGTACTTGACCAGCGTGCAGACAAAGGAAGCATCTGTTAAAAATATTAGCTCTGTAGCTTTTAAGACTTCTGATTTCTTTGTGTTGAAACAGATGGACGGACAGACGAGACTTGGTTATATCGATTCCCCTTATCATGCTAATCAAGAATGCTTATACCTCTATATAGTTGGAAACGCTTCCTTCTATGCGTTGCGAACTTATTGACAATATGAATATACCATTTTGGGAATGGTGTAACAAGAAAGGAAGGCTTACTACAGGTAACCGAATCAGACATATCCTTGTAGATTTGGTTGAAATGCGATCAGCTTCTATTACTGACACGTTTCAAATTTGGTTTAATTCAGATAAAAACCAAAAAAGAATCCTGTATACTAGGAGTTCATTCCGAATCGGTCGGTTATATGGGAGCTATGTGATACAGTGATCCGATCTGGATGGTTTTAAGACATGAGCAGACTACAGCAAAAAGAAGTCTATGGTAAAAAATTGAACTCGATAGCTCTAAAACTGTGAGACTAGAACTGTGAGACACATGGACGGACAGACAAACTTTGCGTTATCCTCTGCAAGGATATAATAATGGAATGAATCCTCATCCTTGACCACACAACTTTGCCTCTTTCTAAGCATACTCCTTAGCCATTCAGCGGCCGTTTTTCATGAAGCCAGGACCAGGTATGCATTTGGAAATGTTTTGCCTGCTTTTCTGTACTGTTTTTTTTTTTACTAGTATCTCGTTATTCACTAAAATGTACAGTTCCTTGCATCAACAAGATTTACACACGCATACTTTTAGGCTCCTTACTTACCAACTGCAGATCACGTACGGTTAGAAACCGAAGCCCAAGACTAGTTGCAGTTTTGGATCACAGACAATTTAGTATAGTTTTGTGTGTTTTGTGTACAATTCAGGTTTTCATATTTAATATGTACAATAAGTCACGTTCGCCCTCGTTATTCAGCTTCTGCTGGAAACGTGTGTGACTCAGGTCCTGTACCTGCAAAAGGGTTGACCATTTCAGGCTTAAAATCTGCCCACTGCTTTCATTCTCCATAGGGAAAGGGCACGTACTAAACAAAATGTGAGGATAATTACATAACCTCACCTTCTGGATCTGTAAATTCAGCTTCTGCTTGTGGATGCATTTGTCGGAAAAAGGCGTTGAAAAGGTGTAAAATTAAATTGAGAATTCCCAGAGGGAGCCGAAGATGAGGAGACATTGAGAGTGTCACCAGTATAGGTGAAATTTTAGCTTTTGCTTTGTTGACCTTCTTACTTTGAACTTTGCTCCTTTTGGTCATTCACCAATGCATACTGGGTGAGAATTAAGCTTAATTATGTTTGAATTGGCCTACGTGATGTCCAAAATCTCTAAATTGAGTTGTCTCACAAAACTAACAGTCGTATGAACACAGTAAAAACGTCCCGGCGGAAATCCTTACAAGACAGAATAGAGATTTGTCAGCAGATTTTGACCTTTAGCTTAATTAGCAATTATTTGTGCTTTAGTTGACTTTGGCGCGTGTCGTCTTAAGGGAATTATAAAATTACATTGACAGGCTAAAAAAATCGACATAAAAAGACAAAAAATGAACAAATTAAAAAAAGAACTTGAGTATTTCACAGTATTTAATAGTTTTTATTGAACTGGCTTTGCTCTGAAGATCAATATGCTCAAACCAATAAAACTCTTAAGAGAAACAGAAAATCAAGAAGTTGACCCACTTTGATATCGAAGGGGATTAGTTGTCGGATATGACTATGAATATTTGACAAGAACTTTGGCCTGCCTGCAAGCAAGCCTGGGATGATTGACTTTTTATTTGGGTGAACTAGCTCTTATCTACAATACCAATAGTCACCTTGGACGCGAAATTGATCCCACTCATATCCACTCATATCCACTCTCTTATCTATTTTTGAAGTTGACTATTACATTTTATAGCCGACTGTTGAAGATATAAGCTAGATTTGAAACACAATTTTAAACGAAAATTTTGCTCTGCGTAACCCTATGGATGCATATGTTCAATGTGGTAGAGTATATATGGATTGTGTTAGCCTAGACACATAAGAAGAAACCAACAGAGTTAGCTTTAGTACTTTCAATGCAATCCTCTGGGGCTAACTCAGTATGTTCGATTAAAACAGTTCTTGTTGCTGCCTGCTGCTCCTATGTCAGATCTGTATTTATATAAGAATATATTTATTTGTCGGAATTTGTTTTGTTTGAATTTTTCAATATGCTTTTGTATTATTTCAGCTATTCGCGTGAAGTTCAGTTTTATTATAATTACTTTTTTTTGTGTTATTTTTTTCTGCTCATGCAGCGGAAATTCTCGTTTGCCTCTGTTGCTAGCCGATATAATGTATGGTTTGTAGTGTGAGTCAGGGGTACCAGGGAGTGGGGGCAAAGTAATCAACCCCACATAGAAGGACTCTCCAATTGAGAACATAAAGTAACATGAAAAAGGCTGTACCAATATAGAGCTTAATTAAGTCGACATCAAATTGTAGCAGACAAAATTTTAGCTTAAAGAATGTTCAAATTGAAAACGCAAAATTCAAGCAGCTCTTATACAAACAAGATGTATTTACTAATCAAAGGCAATTTTGTTTCTCAATTTCAGAGAGGCTCACCAACTCAGTGAAGCATTTGCACATCTGGCAACGCCAGTTCTGTTAAAAGAACACGGTTTTTCAGTTTAAGTTCAACTAAATGTGGAATATAAAAATTGGCCACTTAATATACAATATCTCGCAGATATCGTGAACGATGCATCCAACGCTTGGGTCCGTCCGTGACCAACATACAAACCTACCGCCTACTCATTTGTTTCACTTCTTTACTTTCTGTTTTTCATTGGAATTGAGACATATTTGAGATTTAAGTGTCCTACAGGCATCTACTTAAGCTGACCAAATATGATCCGAATCGGGCAACTATATCAAATAGCCATAGAATCAATGTTTTGAAACAGTATTTGGTTTGTATTCATTTCAAGATGCCTTACTTCTATTGACCGAATTTTATTCAGATCTTAAATGACTACATCGTGGTTCTTTTTCATTGACTTTTGTCATTGTTATTCAAATCAAACCCCTAGAGAGTATATATCCCACTGAACCACTTAGTAGGAAAACTTCTTTGATCTTTATTGGAATCTATACAAACACGGTTTGTATTCATTTTAGGCCGCATATTCATAAAGTTTGGCTCTTGTTTTCATGCGGGCTCAGCAGCCGTCTTTGCCTACACACATATATGCGATAGTGTTTGTGCCCAACCCTTCTCTATGTCTATATATTCCCCATGGTCAAAGTACGCTGAGTCGAATTCGGGGAGAATAGCTAACATTAACCTCGCTTATGACATGTGGCCAACTTTGGCTTCTATCACTCTCTTGCTGTCTGAGCTGTCCTCTGTTGTTGGTTAAACCTTTTCTCTAATCCCCTGTCAACCGCAACAATCAGCAAGCATGCAACAACAGTTGTATTTCATTTTGTAGACAAACTTTTTCACCATTGTTTCAGAGGCTTTTGGCCAGGCTCTGACAGGCTGCCATTCCGCGGCATGCAACCCGTCAAAAGTTCAACTGCAGGCGGCCATGCGACCATGTATGTATTTCAATTTTAGACTCTATTCCCAGTAAAAAACCATCGTGTCAGGACTTCGTTGAAATGTTAGGAAATTATGGGCAACAACATAAACAGAAATAGACAAAGAGAGTGCTGCCAACAGCTGTCAATCAATATTGTCTGTTAGTAATTAACTTGAGAAAAACACAGAGCCAGAACTGTATAAACAGCGACAAAACATAACAGAGTCTAATCAAAGGTCACTCGAATATGTGTGAGTGTATGAGTGTAGTATGATATAGATGTGAGATATTCGGGTACACTCGCTCAATGCTGAGGATTTGCTTTATGTCCATTGAAAGTTAATGGAAAAGATGGTAAAGTTTTTTGTTTTTTGTTATGATTGAAACAAATTTTGTATGTATTAGTTTTGGAAGCATTCACGTTTGCTAAGCAAATTCAGTCGTGATTAGAGTACTTTCTCTGATATAGTGCACATTTTGATAAGGATATGTTAGCTCTGAGTTCCCGAAGTTCGCGTTGCTATCTTGTATTATCTCTTTTGTTTTAAGTTGAGAGAAAGAACTTACTTGTTTTCTAAATATTAGAAAAGTTAGGTCGATAAAAAAGCCGATGCTAGTTATTGAGAAAAAGCTTCTGAATAAGAAATCGGCCAGCACTGTCAAACTTGTTCATCTGCAATTCCGGAAGACCTAATAAACTTTAATTATATTTGCTTTTGTTATAAGGTGAGATGCTGCTCTTGGTAGGAAGCCCGTTGAGGGCCGCCATAATAAGTGTTTTTCACTTACTTCGACCTGTCACTAACAGTTTGAAAATTTGTACGAAAATGCAGCAGATTACATAATAGTTGCTTCCTTGGTTTTTGCTAAAATCTTTCAAATTAGAATTTTGATAACGCGAGAGGGGACTCTCAGTTCAGTGGTAGTGTAACTGCCGACCGATTTTTATGTTTAATATGAGTATTGTATTTGTCTCCCTTTTATTAGATGCTCGAGCTTTGCCAATGTGTCTGCTTCTTTGTTTTTTAGGCCAGGAGATACAATGAAAATTGAGTTCCTATTCGATAACTATATTTCGATGAACTGCTTGTTTGTTATGTGCGTCAAATGCGACATCGTATAATGGTCATAAGCATTTTTAAGAAAACAGTAGATATAAAAGGTGCTGCTGCTGTTCAAAAGAATTTCATACAAATTCAAAATAAACATTCGGAAAATTGTATACAATTGATTAAGCTTTTTAGTTGTTAAATAGAAATAATTGTAAACAAAATTTATATTAATTATGATTACACCAACACTTAAGGGCTTCATCAAAAAGTAACATACCAATGTGTCAGAAAAAGGCTAAAGTTGGGTTTATTGTGTTAAATTGTCAGTTTAAAAATAGCCACAACTGTAACACATTTTAGAAGTTGATTGTACTGGATTTTGTATGGTCTGGTGGAAGGGAAAAAGGAAAGCTCGAAATCGTAACTTGAGCAACTCATTTAAAAGACGCAAAACTAATCCATGTTTGATCCATGAATGGTCCTGACCATAATTTGTGTATCCATATCCATATCTACGAGACTTATCCATATCTACAAGACATCTAAGCCAGAGATTGTCGGTGATTGATTTAACATTTACAATTCTGTAGTGTATCTGGAATGGTAACATTTATTTAATTCTTATTAAGCGGAATATCTTTGTGAAGTTAGAAAGTCATAAACTCATTATTTAACAGCATCGAGACGTAGCCTCGCCAATTACAATGACTTCAACTTTAAAGGAGGTTGTTTCTTAGGCATCCTTTCGTTGTATCGTAGTGGGCTTTATATGAAATACATTTGAATATCTCATAAACACAAATAGAAAGGCCATAAGGAGTATAAAATCATACCTATACTTATGGCCAGCCATTGAAATTGTCTCCCTGTTGTAGTATATAGTCCCTGCTTATGTTAGACAATCCGGAATTTCATTCTTTTACAATATTGTATTCTGTCTGGTAACTCACTTGATAATTTAGTCTGAACTTTAATTTAAAATTGATTTTTTACCCTAGGCATGCCATATTGGTATCGCTTGCATATGGAAAGTATAACAAATGACCTAAAATTTTTCCATAAAACACAAAAAACATTTATTGTCATCTGCTGGCTTCACCTCATCTCTACCTCAAATAATTTATAATTTCTTGATAATAGCTATGCGATTCCGAATTGGGAATGATTTGGCTTGCCAAACTGGATAGAATTTGCTTCATACATATATCATATTTGCTCACAACCAATCATGTCTTTTAGATTTTCCTCTAGTGCAAAAGCATGCAGACGCAGTCCATCATGAAAACAGCTAAGATTTTCCAACTTCCATCGATAATAAAACACTTTTGTTTTCAAATTATCTCAAATTTAAGCAGCTGCTTTTAAATGAGAATGAGAAAAATTTTCATGCTTTCAACATAATTAGCAAACTGATGGACATTCAATGTTCTTTTAATGAATTTCTGCTTGCGTGATTTAATGGCTAGCAATGTGTGACCATAATGAAACAACACGCCCTGCTTATAAATTAATATTAATTAAATTCTTCGCCTGGATCTATCTAAAGGTCAAAGCTGTTATTGTAACTTCAATGATGCTTTTAAGAAATTTTCACAAAAAAAGTTGATTTCCTTTCTTTATTTAATTATGTAACGTAGTTGTTTTTCTTGTTATTGATATACCATGAGAAAGTGCTTGCCGGGGCACAGTAGACAGGCCAAGGACAAGATAAGGGAAGGCAAGGACAGAACACGCCAACAACACTAGTGATGCCGCATGAAGAAAGAAATCACAAATTGTTAAGTTTTCTTTACTTGAAATTTCATTTGTCACGTATACAAATAATTATCTCCCTGATATTCATCTGTCAGTCTCCATCATCATCTGTATCGAAGCAGCCAGATTGCACAAATAAATTTCAATAATCAATAGGTTAAAAACCTTATTAAAATTGTCATTATCCTGATCATTTTCTGCAACGATTTATAATTAATATTAACTGATTTCCATGGGGAATATATATGCAGCTTAATTCATCTTAAAAAATTGTTTAGAAAATATAAACATCGGCTATACGAAGATAAAGCTTATTTTCTTCTAGTTGTTAACTTTGTTGAATGACCAAAATCTCGATAACGCAAAATGGTGAGATCATCACCTTCATGATGTCACCTTTTTTCTTACAAAAGTCTTAGTTTTATGATGATTATGTCGATTATGTTGGGATGATGAGAAGATGGCGATAATTATGGTGTTAAGGGGAGTTGGTTTTTGCTGCTATTGTTGGTGTTGTTATTGGCTTTCATGCTCAACTCTATTCTTTATTATTAAACAAACTCATAGACTCAAACCAAAGGCAGAGAGATAAAACATTGTTTAGTTTTGTTTCTCTTTCTGAATCTGTTCTCTGCCAGATAATGCCTGCAGTTTGCCAGTCTGACTGCCGTTCATTTGGCTAAGCAAATATAATGGAATTTCCATGTAAACAGTTGGCATGTTTCAATGCCAAATACAGACAGCACAGAATGAAAGAGGGACATTGTATTTGGCCAAGCAACAAAGGAGGAGACGAATACTTTCATCAATTAACACACCTATTTTAAACACACAAAAATGTAATTTTTATTAACAGTGCAGAAGGGAGTAGACGGCTGTAAAAGTCAATATAATTCCTACATCTTTTCTCAATCTATCTATGCATATGTCATAAAAATTAACCTTTTCATTTAATTATTAAATTTGAATTTATTAAAGTGCATCAAAAATCAATAAACGACACAGAAGAATCTTTACAGGAATTTGTACTATGACTAGAAAATAGTTTGGTAACAAAATTCACCACGACAAACAACTAATGGTGAGATATAAGTAAAGTTGACAATATTCCCAGAAATAACAATTAACAGAGCTTCAGGCGAGAAAGGGTGGGGCAGGCCAGGAGTGGCTGGGAATTCAACAAGTTGTGTCAATTTATAGCACACTTTTCATTTTTGCTTGCGGCAAACGCAGCCTATGAGCAATATTCCTGTGTCTGTCTGTCATCGAGGTTTCTCGTAGTTTAAAACCTGAGTCTGAGTCTGCTGTTATTAATATTCATGAGAGATGAAAAGTTCCTCGGGTTATTTATTTAATGTCCAACCTGAGAGTCAAAGGGTGATGATGGAGACTGGAGTTCAGGGCAGGGTTTAATGTCTGTTTGTTTCTTTCATCAGCACGTGCAAAATTTTCCACAACGCGAAATAATCGCTTTTAAAAGTTTTCAATCGAATTTAATAAAAGTTTTCAAAGAAAATTGTAAAGGAATTCCCTTGCTGCCCCTGAATATGTCGCCTCCTCCTTGAGATTCTGTTATGCGTTTCCCACCCCCAGAGGGAGCCCGTGCTATGCATTGCTTTGGGGACAGAGATACGCCTTCTGATCTGCTCCTTTTCCTACTTTTCGCATGAATAGGAGATTGCGTGTGTGCTGTGTTTTCCTGTTTTCTGCTCTGCGAAATAACAAAAAATGCATAGACTTTTTTCTGTCCTTGTTGTTATAGGCCATTGCGTGTGTTTGGGATTGTGAAATGCTGTGAAATGTGTTGATGGGGAGTTTTCTTTTACTTTTTCTGCACAGCACAATGAAAATGAATATTGAAGAGATAACATCAGAAGATGTTGGGAAAGAATGTTCATATAACAAAAACATGAACGAAATTGAAACTGGAATACTGTGTAAAAATGCATTTATTAATGAATGAAGTGTAGACTATGATGGTCCTTTAAAGGAAGTTCACATATTCAATATTGTTTTGCTCGTTATTTCTCAGAAGTTCTTACAATTCTATTTACTCTAACATTACACCAGCAAAAGAGTTCCCTTTTGTAGCTTTTCGGCTTATATCGTTATATTACTGTACCCAAAAACTGACCAGAGTATTCTTAGTATTTTCATTAACAGTACATATTCTGCATTCTCCTTTCTATGTCCTTTTCTTTCCAATCACTTTCTTTGCCTCTTCCATTCTCTTTCGTATCTTTTCAGCGAATTCTGTCTCTACTTGAACTGGCTCACTATAAAATCAACATAAACAAAAGTCTGTTCATATTATGCTATATTAGTATACGAATACATCCCATTTTAGTCTAAATATGACTAAAACTATACAAAAAAGAAGTTTTCTCTTTAATAATTTTCAGGTTTTTTAAAGCTGCGGATCCACTGTGCAATGAGTTTGACATTTTCAGGGTTTTCCGGGTCGGGGTGTGTATGGTATGTAGGCCTCAAGTATACCCACTTGTGCAGCGACCATGGACCAATGAATTTACACACAACACATGCCGACACACCGCTTCGCTTGAACACCCGCTTGGGCCGACGTAGAGGAAACGAAGGTGAAACTACTTAAAACTAGGAGCAACATTTGCCATTTTGCAAACAGCCACGGGCGACGAGCAAGACCGTGCTAGGTATACGTATTTGTATGGATATTTGGTGTTTGTGTGTGTGTGTGCAACTCATACGTTCACAACAAGTTTTACAAGGTTTGTTTGTGAACACAAGCTGAGATTTGCATTGAGAGAGAGTTCTAATTTATCCAATTAAATTTACTTTCATTTAGAATATAATCAATATTATGCACGATTAAAAACGGTAACTAGAGTGTACGGATGTTGCAGAGGGAACACAAATATTCAAGAAATTCAAGTGAAGCCAACAAGGGTCAAAATGGAAATAAAATAATGGAGAGGAAACCACTCTAATGGACGGATGGGATGGGCAAGAGCCATGCGGAAGTGCTGAATCACAGGAAAACTATTAAAGGAAGTTACAAATATTGATAATGTCGATGTCGACTTCTCTAAAATTGCCTTTGTGTGTGCAAACAGCGGAATAGTTATGATTGTAGCAAGCTCCTATCGGATGCAAATAGATCCAAACAAGGAAGGGAATGCCCTCCCACCCGTAGAGATTAGCATTGCTTTTGGTTTGAAACGTTTGAACGACACTTTGTCTTAAATTTAATTTTATGACTTTTATTTCTAACTTTAGAGAGTTTACGTTCACACATTTTGGATGTTTCGAATATGTGGAAACTTTGTGATTGTTTCCGAATCTGTTGTGTAAGGACTTTTAAAGTATCCGGTTTGTCTTATGGCACAGGAAATGGCTATAAATTGCCAAATATGAATCAATGACATTCATGGACACTCTCCTTCTCTGCTATTCTCAAAAATTAATTAAGTGTTGAATTGGTGCCAAAAGCTGAATTGGAACAGACATGTAAGAAGAAATAGATTGGAGAATAGAAAAAGAAATGAAAATGTGAATCAAAAAGAAGAAAAAGAAAAACCAAATATAGTAAACAGTTTTATAGAAGTAGACTTTCCAAAGCAGAAGAGGATATATATATGAAAGTGTTTTATTCTTCTCGATTTCCACACATAACTCTCAGACTTTAAAGCCAACCCGACATGACCGAGAAGGCCACAGGCCACAAATTGGTAGCATTGTGTGGCCAGTTTCAGTGGCTTAACGTTAATAGAGGGAATGGGATGAAAGATAAATTAATTTTAATACATTCATTGTGGTTTATCTTTATCTCGGAATTTATATTAGCACAATGCTTCGAGCTTTGCAAGTTATTGTGTGGGTTTCATCCATAAGTTTGATAGGTATTTTCCCACTTTTAGAGGTGGCTTTCATGCATCCAAGCGGCCCTTCTTTAGACTTGTTTGAAGTGCACACATGTTAGTCATATATCTTTAGAATACAACTGTCATAACAACATAACATTTAAGTCGTAAGCCTACACTCTACTAGAGTACGAGTATAAACATCAGTGCATGGAGGAATTTTAGCTCGTTAGAAAAACCCACAACGATACTGGAATTGGCTTTAAAAAGTTTGATATATGCGAGAGAATTAAAATGAGCAGGAATCATATTTAAATGCACAACACGTTCGACACGTTCACACGATATACAAAATTCGATTATGAATCCGCACTTGCCATGTTTCATACACGCAGGAGACTCTCGCAGTCTCAATTATGAAGATCCTGTCTCGGTTGCAAACTTATTGAACCGAAAACCTGTTAGCTTTGTTTGCCGCTGCTGTTGTGTTTGAAGATGTTTTTGGGCAATTTAAGAGATACGCACGGCCATGCAGCAACGAAGAGCCTCAATTCCAATTTTGGTTTGCTCCTAGACATAGACGTGGCATGTTAGCAGACCTTTTAGCACCACGCATACGCCACGTTGTCGCTAGAATATTGCCAATCTTGTTTATGTTTGCTCTTAGTGGAACGTGTAAGAAATTGTTAGCTTTCAGTTAGAAAATGTGAATGCTGCGAGATAACACAAGGCAAAAGATCAATCTGTCTTTTATTTTGTTTTTGAAGATATTTGAATTTAATATTCGTGATACGTTTATTAGGCGAATTTCCTAATCCAAACGATCGAAACAAAATCGCTAAAAGAAAACCTTTGTATGAAACTTTTGAGAGTGTGGCAAATATAAAATAAATGCTGAGCATGGGTAACTTATAGTCTTACGTGTTTATTTGCATATGGAATATTACTCTCTGTACAAATTTTCAATAAAAGGATTAAAAATGTATCCCTAATGTATGCTCCCTACGATTATTCAGGATAAACTGCCTCAAGGCATGACTTGTGTAGGCTTGTGGCTAGGCTCCAGATGCATTTCCGTTGGCCAAATCAGATTTCCTTTTGAAACAAGAGAGGAAGTTTCGGCTACCTGGCCTATGAAAGAAAAGAAAACTAACCTTAATATATTCTTAATCACTTGAAATTTTTGAATGATTAAAATCATTTAAAATGCCACAACTTGTGGCATGTTCCATTGCCATCCTATTCTATGAAGTGTGTGTTCCCAAGGAGTTGGTTTTATGGCTTTATTTTGTCCGATCCGGATGAATCTCCAACTTAACCAGCGTGCAAATATAAAAAGCAGCTTTGCAGTTCTTAAGACATCAAAACTGGCAAAACTGAACCAAAACTGAACCAAATATGGTTCAATTCGGATGAAAAACAAAGAAAGTTTTGTGTACAAAGAGTTCATTCCAAATCGATGGGGGTTATATGGGGGCTATATGATATAGTGGTCCGATCTGGACGATTTTGACATATGGAGAAGTTTACAGCACAAAAAAGGTGTTACAAATTCAAATCGATAGCTCTAATAGTGAGAAACTAGTTCACATGGAAACAGATGGACAGATGGACATGTCTTTATCGACTCGGCTTGTCATACTGAAGAAAAATATTTAATCTCTATAGGGTCGGAGATGCTTCTTTCTATACGTTACAAATATCGCGACAAATTTATAGTACCCTCTGCAAAGGTATAGAAAGAGATTGCGAGATTGCGAGTGGATTGTGCTGGTTGGTAAACAACTTATTGGGACGGCGTAATGCGTTTTCATTGAATTTATTTTACTTATTCGCAAACTAAAGAGATTTTCTTGAAATTTGAAGGTGCAACAAAAGTAGCTTAAAGAGTATGTAGGTAGGTTGTCAAAGCCCTTGAAGGTAATCAATGCACCCTCAGATCAAATGCACCTGTGCCAGCGATATCTCGAATCTCTAAAGAAATTCTCATTCTCACTTTTTGGTATAGTCTTAAGCTGCTCTAGCGATGCGATTTTTATGTTATCAATCGTTGCAAATCTCCGTCTCTTCATAGGTATTTTAAGGTTTGAGAAAACGAAAAAAAGAGACTTGAAAAGTCTCCTTTCTTTTTGAACACAAATCGAATTTTAAAGAATTTAAATTTTTTAAACAAGTTGAGCGCTATAGTCATAGTTCGACTACAAGATACTCGTACTCAGCACTTATATTAAATTTGTCAAGTAGAAACTGCCAACAATTTTTTCCCAAATTATACAAAAAGTTGTTTTGTCTACAATTATGATCCGATCGTTATGATTAGCCAGCCAGATAGGATATACTTTTCCATCGATTTGCGAAAGCTTAACAATTTGGCGACTATAGTTCTGCTATAGTCTCCGACATTTAGGGTTCATGCGGAGAAACGGTAAGACGGCCAGGGCTAGACAAGGCAGGACAGGGCTGCAAACGCTTCCTTTTGCTTGTAACATACACTACCACTAACACAATATACTCGTTTACTCTACAGAGTCGAGTATAATAATAAAATGCCAAGCTTCTCTGTAATTTGGTTAACAAATTCATACTTTAGTCTCCTCTTCTATCGATTTTCAAAGTTATTTAGTTTTTGTTTTCCTTTTGAATTTTTGAATTTTTCAATGAGCATTTTTCACTGATGGAAAATATTTGCGAAATCAAATATTTTTGTTCCTCCAAAAGATTGTGCTCTCATGATTTTGTAGTAGTTATTGCTTATCTTATTTTTTGGTCTACACCAAAAATTTAAATTAAAACTTCAAACATTAATTAGTCTTTAAGAATGCACGAAAGGAGAGGTAAGAAGAGGAAAGGCTCTACTCAAAAAAGAATAATTATTAAAATTTTTAATCATCAAGTGGAATGTCACTATGTTAATTTCTTCGAATTTTCATATGTTTATCATAGAGATTAGACATTAAATTTGCTTATAATGATACATATTCTTGTAGAAATGTAAACGAGACAGAATGACAAGGAGAGAAGTGTATGTGTCGATTAGACTGCATGTGAATATTATCTGACTTTCTCTCTGTGGAGGGTGTCGCGGAAAACTCTAGAGATTTCGTCATGTTGATATGCGAACACTTAAATTTATTGCTTCATTTGGATATCATTTTGAAAGGATACAGGAAAATGCATGGCTTACCAGATCTAAGGTGTAGCAAAGGTTTTAAATCTCTCAGGAATCAGCTATCGCTTTCTTGTACCTTCACAGGCACATTAAAGCTCTTCAAATCGTTGAATTTTTCACTATCTTCGTGCTAAAGTATACAAATAAAGTCGTGTTTACACAATCATTTCTCCAAATCTCTTGAGATTTCCGAGACATTTCCCTATATTTGGCTCTAATCTATACTAAGCTATGTATTAAAACGGTCGCGTTAGGTACGAAATCGATGCATCACAAAATTTATATGCTGACTTTTTCCCGCTTCTGCTTGAATGAATTTTATTAGATATTTTAGCATTTCTCGCCCCTGCATGAATGAATTTTATTGCATTTTGATTTGCGCCCTGATCAATTGCTTATTGCTTATGAGACCGAATTGATCATGGGCTGCTGTAGGTTGCTTTATCTTTCGTGCTCTAATTGTGTTCTGTCTCCTGTTCCCACCTACGTTAGAGTTTTTTACTCTTCATTGGCTTACTTAAAACAAGTTTGATTTAAAAAATGGCGAACAGCGTCATGTCAGCATGAAGTCCATGTACTCGAGATCCATAATTTGTTGGCGGCTGGCAAGAATCAAATTCAAAATTTACAAAATACTAGAAATATATTAATCAATGTGATAAGTCTCTGTTGGACAGTTCATTTAACATTTCGAGAATGGAAAAATATCCTCCAAAACTACCACAGGCCTTGTTTCCATTCAACTTTGGAAAGTTTCAAAATATTTCTGTCTAAAATAGATTCGTCAGTAGACCAATTTCATAAAGGTTATCCTTTATTTAAATTTGACTGACGGAAGGACTGACAGACGGACATAGCTAGATCGACTCGTCTGTTGATGCTGATCAAGTATATATATACTTTATGGTCTTAGGTTTCCTTCCGCCTTTACATTCATTTGCACGAATACAATATACGCGTTTACTCTACTAGAGTACAAGTATAAAATAACATTTTTTCATACTTTTGAGTGTGTCGAATATTGAGTACGAGTATCTCATAGTAGAAATATCGACTATAGCGTTCTTACTTGTTTCTATACTCAGTGTATCTATACCTACATATGTAGACGTCGAATCCAACATTCGCCGCAGCGTGGAGCCGGATCTATTTCTTATGTTTATATAAAGAAATGTGGCACCTGAGCCGATGGATTGGTTGAATGCGATATAATTCAATCTAGCGCCCAAGCGAGGCGTTACACTACAAGTTCACTATACCCTTGCACCATAGGTACAGGGTATAAAAAGGCAGCAAACAACATTTGGTCAGTGCCAAAGAGCACATACGAATGACATTTTAAGAGTTCCTAAAAGTAAAAAGAAATTCAGTGAAATAAGCAAAAATGTCAAAGCCAATTTGTATTACTCCGTGAATTGACAATTCTGGAAAATTAAAAAGGCGATTTTGATCTCTTGTTTTCAAAAATTGTTAACAAATTGTCATTGTTAACAAATGCTGTCAGTTTTTAGCTAGCATCTCTTTTGATAGGACAATCATTGGAAATTTTTGGCCTACTGAATTGCAGTTCGTCAAATGAAAAAAATAGTAATATAATAGAAACTAGAGCTTTTATTCTCATAGAGTATATAAGTATTCGTAAGGCCACACACCTTTGCCCTGAGTTGTTGGTGGTTCGCATATTTGCATTTGTTTTAATGCCAAACCCGCTTAGGGTGGTGTCTTACCAAGCATTTGCAGTAGCTATGTTAAGCCTAAAATCGACAGACAACCTAATTTTCTCCGAGTGTAGTCTCTCTCACCCATGCTGTATCAACGTCCACATCAAAGCTCTTTCGAGAGTAGCGCTGGATATGGAAGCCGAATGCTGGGCTACATTGAAAAAGCAAACTTGGCAAGTGGCCAACGTACTTTACAGGAATAAAACACAAAATATTCCAACTGCTGCTCAATTGTGAGTCCTATGTCTATCGTCCGCCATTAAAATATTCAAGCCATAGTTGACTTTTAGTCACTTTAAGTTATTGAATTCCTAGTGGCGTCGACCGTGCAGGCTGTGACTAAATTGCAACTCCAAACTAAATGAGCACAACAAAGTCCTTAATCATTAACCATCGTAACATGATGCATGGTTAGTTAACTGCCAGTTAAACTGCAAACAATCTTTCAGGAATTCGAATTGGGATTTAAATAGGCATATAATATCTGTAATAAATCGATAAACTATCTTTTAACGTCTCAACTAAGATTAATAGGAAAACTCTTAAGCTTTGAAGAGTTTCACTGATATTACTACCTGTGCTTTTCCATGGCCACAAACTGATTTTTAGTTTTCCTAAAAACAAAGTAACCCTGCGTGTTCCCTCGGACTATTTGTCATCCCCAGCATGTAAAGCTGAACAGCTTCTACCGCTGTCGTGTTTGTGTTTCACGTATGTTGGACTAGGAGTATGTATTTGCTTAGCCTCTCAAGCCTAAAAAAATTCAAGTAAAATCGTAATCCTGAAAAACATATACACACACCCCTCATCGAAACACACGTTCAGCCTAGCCTTTCGTTGTTTTGCCTTTTCTTTCCAACTTTCCAAGTAAAAAAATTAACCCCACAACCTCTTAGGAGCAAAGTAAACAATTCTCGAAATTTGAAATTGTGCTTGCACAGTTCGAGCCAAAGCTGGTAGCAGCTAGAAGTCATCCAGGCGTCGAAAGTCAGCGAACCAATACCTGGACCTTGCTTCCAAACGAGAAACGCTACCAGAGAAACTGCCATGGGTTTTGGGCAACATATTTAACTAAAGTCTCTCTAAAGTACTCACTTGTGCAAGTAGCAAAAGAACTTCAGCGACTTCTGTTGCAGCTGTTATTTGTCTTGTAATTGTTGTTGCCCTTATTGAGTCTCTTGGTCCTGCATACAACTGTATGTAGCGTATATTTATGTAGTATTTTGAATGTCTCTCACCATTCATGTCTACGTATGAATTTGTGTTTGTTTTTTTGCGCTCGACTGCACGTCCAAATATCTGCAACAGTTAAAGGTACTCGTAGTGCCTTACCCTTCCTAACTCCATTCAATATGTGCAATCAATTGAAACTGAAACCGGGACCTGTGTTTCCTTGAAGCAGTTTAAAGCAGTTCAGAGTGTGGCCTAAGGAAATGGTAAGCCTTAAATTATCTTCGATTTTTTTTAATATTATATAGAAACTGACTAAATACATTGAGATTTCAGTGTTATTAAAGTAATTTTAAGGTATCTAGCTATAGATACAATCTGATTTAGTCATTTACTAGACTTTTAATACGATTTCCCACCTCGATTTCTAGCCATATGCAGTTCGAATTCCCAAAAGGACGCCACGCACCCAAGTCATAGAATTTAACTTAAGTGAAAATGTCAGCCACCTGTGTCTTAAGTTTCAATCTGTGAATTTGTCAGTCGATGAGAACAAAGAATGTTATATATTTATATGGATAGGGAAGACAGCTAACAACATTATAAGTGATCTCTGATGAAAAGCTCATAAAATACCCAATACATGATGTCTCGGATAGATTTCTAAAAGTGTCTATGACTATTATATGATTATTATATGTCGGAAGTCAAGTAACTTTGGAGATCAAATTTCAGGTTGAGCCGTCCTGCAGAACAATTTTTAGTACTGACAAAACTATGTAAAGACCCTAGTGGTAACCCTAAATAAAATTCTTTTAGAACACCAATAGTGAAACCCTAAATCAGGTTGTATTATTAATAGGATGGTCGCACTAGGAAGTGAGTGAGGTGAGCAAGAGAGTGAGCTTATCGGTGAGCAAGAATCGATAGGAGGGGAGTCAGTCGATTGTTAAAATAATTCCGAAGCAGATATATATAAAAAAAACAACAGAATTAAAATCTCTGATAAAAATAGTTGTCCCGCTGTTCATCTGGAAAAACCATAAAATATTTTTCCTTTAAATTCAATAATTGTATATTTTGCTCTGAATCTTAATTACATTTGAGGTATTTTGGAAAGACATTTCCTTAGTGGAAAGTTCGCGTACTCTGGCTTCAACGTCCTTGCCTATTTCACCTTGCGTCCTATTTCCGGTTCCAGATCATCTCACAGGCTTGCACATTATACACTGAGCAAATAAATGATCTTTGCATTTTAGATTATTATACCTTTACAGAGGTGTTTTATTATTTTTTTCATGCTATTTGTAGCACATAGAAGGAAGCATCCTATTATTCCATAAACTATATATGTTGTTGATCAGCATGACAACATATCAGAATGGGCGATGTTTCTAATCTAACGTAACGAAAATAAATACCAAAATACCAAAAAAACGAATATTTGACTAATTTGGTAGCTTTCCATAATATAAAGCCAAAAAAAGAATAAAAGCAAAAACAACTATATTTAATTTTTTTTAAAATTGTTGTAAAATAAATTTCTTAACTTTTATGTGTCTTTTAGTTTTATTTTTTATATTTATCATATTTTATCG